>WNWK01034746.1:0-20257 GCA_009830355.1 Cherax destructor
TTATCTCACAATTGTTGGTATTTTATATCATCTCTGAACCTCGTTCCCCCTCTCCTTTCCTACCCTCTCCTCCTTTCACGCTTCCCAGCCTCTCCCTTCTTTCCTCTTTACCTCCCTGCCTCTTACCCTTCTTCAGCTTCACCTGACCTCTGAAGACGCGAGCCTCAGGTGATCCTCTCAACTTATCTTGGGTCTTGGTGGCAATCCTCGAATCGTCTATGATTGTCAGGTCCAGCAATCAGGGAGAAGCTGGAGGAGATTATTCAGTGTCTGTGTCTGTCTTACTGGCAGGCACCGAGGGGATAAAGCTTTCCTAATTTGATAGAC
The DNA here is from genome assembly GCA_009830355.1 of Cherax destructor. Taxonomy (NCBI): domain Eukaryota; kingdom Metazoa; phylum Arthropoda; class Malacostraca; order Decapoda; family Parastacidae; genus Cherax; species Cherax destructor. The sequence goes on from WNWK01034746.1 coordinate 328, forward strand.
GGCATCAGCAGTGGAGAGAGGCTGGGTGTGTGGGATAGAGAAGGAGAAGCAGGAAAAGGGAGGTGGGATGGAGTAGTGGAAGGGTAAGAGGAATCTTGTTTGGTGAAAAGTGGTATGAAATACCGAGAGTTGATGATTAAGACACACGTGCAACAGTTGGGTGTCTTTATTGTTGACATGTGTCAAATGTCAAGAATCAGTTTGTGATGGACAGGGTAGTTTGTAAGTGCAATGACCGGAGAACTTGTGAATGACGTCTCCGTACAAACTATTAAGTTCCCGGGTAATAGAACCCATTAGGCCAGGAACTAGCGAATCCAGTCATGATCACTAACTTTCGGGGCTTCAAGTTGAGACTTGACCTCAGCGTTCACAGCTAGGTAAGTACACACACAAGTAATTTGAATAGGAGTGGGAAGACCGGACACGGATACAGTCTGTGAGTGTGACACAGCAGACAGCCACAAAGAACCAGAAGCACATCTCAGCTTTATAACTTCAGGGACATATTCAGAACTAGCTAAGTTCAGAAACTTCTAGCAGGAACCTTAAAAAAAAGATGCGGGGAGTATGCGACGCCATCATGGAACTCTCACCTGGTGAATGGTATACAGCAGCGGTTCTTAACCGGAGGGGGGCTCGCCCCCTTGGGAGGGGCAAGTTCCAGGGAAGGGGGCACGAACCCAGAGCAAAAATAAGGAATGCGTTGTGTATTTGCGATTTGCTCCTTAAACTTTTCTAATAGTTAAAAATAATAAAGTTAAGAGCAAAAACTAGTTTCTCAATTTTCCTATTTATACTACTATTTTTACATTTAGAATTTTATAATGAAGGAAGATGGAGGAGGAGGTCGTAGAGATGAGGACCAACTGCGACAGGGAAGAGAGACTCAAAATAGGTTAAGAATCACTGGTCTAAAGAAACTTAAGAGAAGATACCACAGTTTGCAACGAGACGTGCTAAAAGTGGAGAGGTCAGAGTCAAGGTGCTCACTCCAACAACCTCGCAGGTAGAAAAATACTACAAAATACCTAGACAATGGAAATAAAGACACAAATGTAGTGCAAGGAGACTTTACTGACAGTGTTTCTCCCACAGGGCTTATTCGAGTTCCGTTGTTAATAAAGACTCCCGTTACAGTGCATGTGTGTCCGTTTCCAAGCCTGCAAGAAGGATCGAGGGTAGGAAGGGAATGATCATAATACATAATAATCAGGGGGGATCAGATAAAGTGGATAGCGCTAGGCTGTTTCAGATGCGAGAGGGAGCCAGGGAACACCGATGGCAACTAAATACTCAGATGAGACACAGGACATTAGCAAGTAATTTTTCATTATTCGGATGGTAAGCGGAGAGCACTAGACGAAGAGATGGGGGGGGGGCAGACACCACACACCATAGTCATACATGGGCCGTGGTGACCAGAAATTAGTTAAGTAGGTCGATAGGAGTTAAGAGGCGGGGGGTCATGAGATGCTATTTGACCTCTGTAAGTATAACTAGATAAATAAACACCGGTACACCAGGCTGGTCCTATTCACCACGATCCTAAGACAAAGTTTAGTATGTTCGTCTATTATATAAAACAGTTAGTTTCTTAGATTTTAAGGCACGTCGTCTACACGAGGGTCTGTCAACATAAAAATCTAGCAACAAAGATACATTAATCTTAAAGGTAGGGATTAAAATAAATTCAGTGTATATAAAGAGATATATACATCTGTGTATATGTACCCTAATAATGGAGGTTTTCAAAATTTTTATCTTAGGTATTAATAGATATTTTGTAAATTGACAAGGTTTGCAAATTTTGAATAGTTAATTGAACTTGTTATGATGGTATTTATTGAGTTGAGCGATTTAATAATGTTAACAGCTTTTATTGTTTGTTAGTTTTACGTGTGTGTGTGTGTGTGTGTACACTCACCTATTCACCTATATGTGTGTAAGTTGTATATAATTCTGCATTAGTACGAGCGCTGAGTAACAATCAGGGCAAAAGTATCATAGTTACTACCTCAAATACTAAACTTTATATCCTAACTTAACCTAACCTTGGTAAAGTTAATTCTAATTCTACCTTACCTACATAGCTAAGGTCAACTATCGGTGTATACCCGGAGATAAATATTTTGTATATACCCTGAGATATAACCACCTGTCTGTATACCCTGAGAGATAATCACCTGTCTGTATACCCTGAGAGATAATCACCTGTCTGTATATCCTGAGAGATAACCACCTGTCTTTACCCTGAGAGATAACCACCTGTCTGTATACCCTGAGAGATAATCACCTGTCTGTATATCCTGAGATAACCACCTGTCTATACCCTGAGAGATAACCACCTGTCTGTATACCCTGAGATAACCACCTGTCTGTATACCCTGAAAGATAACCACTTGTCTGTATACCCTAAGAGATAACCACCTGTCTGTGTTACCAACAGTAGGGAAGCAAAGAGACTAACATTTCGCTTTAAACAGGGCGAAATGTTGTCTCGGTAAACGTAGTCTTTATTTTCTCTTCCCTGACTCGCAGGTCACTCTGAGATGAAACACTAAATTACCGTCAGCGGCATCTTGGTCTGGCATTTAAATGTGATTAAGAGGATTTGCTCACCTCGTCGTTACGCTGCCCGCCATGATTCCTCTCTCCCTGAAGTTCACTGAGTGAGTGAATCCTCTCAGGATTACCACCTCAGCTCAGCAGCTGCTGCTGTTTAAACACTTGCCAGTTTTGCAGATTGTTTTTTTTTTTTTGGTCTGTTTTTCTATCGAGGTTTATTCGTGATTCACCTGATGTTTATACTCCTGGGGGGGCTATAATAGCCTAGCTCCTTTTTTATTTTTCTCTTCTTAATAGCTTATATTTTTATTTATTAATAGCCTATCACATTTTTATTTCATAATAGCCTATCACATTTTTATTTCCTAATACCCTATCACATTTTTATTTTCTTTAATTTCTTAATAGCCTATCGTCTTTTATTTTCTTAGCAAAATTGTATACGAGAGTTACACAGTGGGGACAAATAATTGCATAGTAGGAGCGAAAGCTAGGCTTCCTCTGTTGTATTCCATCATGCAGGGCTAATGCAAGGTGTTGAAATCTGCCAGCCTGAGGCTGAAGACTTCAGTAGGGCAATGAGGATAGAATCAAATATTCCTTTTAAGGGTTCACCAGCTACGCCAGATTCAAAGGTTTCCTTCCATGGGTAAAGTCAAAACTTTGACTTATGTTACTGTGCGACAGAATTGTAAACATCCAAAAACTGTATAAACCTGTACCTGGATAAATTTACACAACTTTTTACAATCATTTACTATCAATCTCAGGATAGCCTATGCCCTGGAGGGTTGGGGGGAGGTTAGCTTGAAGCAGGTGGAAGACTTGTGATTCTTGTATCAAGAATCTTTGCCCCCCCCCCACTTTCCCCAGCCGCTTCATGATTCCTATGTCAACGGAATATAGAGAGGTGCTTGTATCTGCATATATTTACCGAGAGGTGTATAAATCTCAGTATATGCATACACCAAGACGCGTGTACCTGTATGTGCGCCCAGTAGTATCTCTCAATATATATACGCTGAAATATGAACACTAGTGTATATACCCAGATACAAGCCTCTCTATACTCAATTTAATTTAAACCTTGTTTTTTAGGTATTAAAATCCTCTTGATGTTTTTGTACAAGAAAATCAAAGCCTTGTGGATTCCCGTTTATTTAATACGCCTCTAAATCTAACACACTAACTTCACTAGTGTTTGCCGACAGTAATCGAGGCATTCGACGCCTTTTTCCTGTATGGTGAAACGAAGATACGCAGATAAGTATAAAACTTTTCTTGGCCACCCTTTGACTGGTGGTTATCTGTGGGCACTTTGAGGAGCTCGCACGAGCTACTGGGTTAAACACATGGCTCAACAGGTGCTCGATGACTTGGCTCTGTGCCTCCCCCTTCCCCCCGCCCCTTCTAAGCACCCTGGCACTTGCAAGGTCAAATGATTCACTGGTGCAACAGGTGCTGCGCCACCAACGACGGTCTCCTTCACCGCTGGATTATTCTTGCACTTGATGAGGCGTTAAGCGGCGCGCGAGTGTGTAACTACCTATTTATAATCACCTGTTTGTAGCTACAGGAGCAGAGCCGTGCTTTTGGTGCGCCCCCCCCCTCTTCCCCTATGTTAGCATTTGCAGTCGTCGTAGCACATGATACCTCCTCTTTCAATTTAGTCCATTCTTCTAGCACGATTTGTGAGAAAAAGTTTCCAGCATCCCTTCAGCTTCATTATGTCGGAATTAATATCTGTGGCCTACTGTTATTCCTGTTGAAGTTATTTAAAGTTTTATCTGTTTCCTACTGTTGTTCCTGCTGAATTTATTAAAAGTTTTATCTGTAGCCTACTGTTGTTCCTGCTGAATTTATTGTCTTATCTGTAGCCTACTGTTGTTCCTGCTTAATTTATTGTCTTATCTGTAGCCTACTGTTGTTCCTGCTGAATTTATTGTATTATCTGTAGCTTACTGTTATTCCTGCTGAAGTTATTAAAAGTCTTATCTGTGGTCTACTGTTATTCCTTCTGAAGTTATTAGTCTTCATCTTTACTTTCACATCATTTTATAACTTATATATGTTGTTATTGTATCTCCTCCTCTGATCTTCGCAGCGTCCAGCCTGGTCATCATTGTGTTCAGCTTTTCTTCAGCACTCATTTATTTGTTTCTGGGATCCATTTTTTAACTCTGGATATTTTTGTTAACTCATCCACATTTTTTTGTTTGGGTTTGAACAGCATATTTCAGTTTGGGCCTAATGTATGTTTTAAACAGCATTCTATGCATCTCAGTTTTCAGATTCGACAGTTGTTGTATAGTTGGCCAGAGTAGTATATACTTTTTCAGTTTCATTTATAGTATCTGCTGGCGAAAGTCTTTTGTGTGTGTGTGTGTTCTTACTGTATGACATTTGTTTTTTAGTATTGTATATGTATGCACACACCGCCTATTTATGTTTTCTTGTGTGTACGCATTGTATGTGTATACGTGTGTGTGTGTACGTGTGGAGCGATCAGAAGCGTCCTCTAGAAGTCACCATCAGTGGCAGCGCGAGGAATCACCTCGGCTTTAGAGTGAGCTGTTATCGATGCCGAGTCCTCTTGTTCCTTTGAGCGTCCACTTGTTGTCCCACCTCACAGTCACTTGTTATCTGCGATCTAACTTCCTTGTGGAGACCATACTGTTTTTTTTTTTTTACTTGCAGCGATCCCACACTGAGGTGTTATGACTTGTGGCTATGGTCGGAGATATTGTGACTTACAGCGTCTACATTCTGGGGAGTTAGAACATGTTGGCGGTGTTATTACTTAGAGCTGCCATAATCGAAGGTGTTATGACTTGTAGCAGCCACAGTCTGGGTGTTATGACTTGTAGCAGCCACAGTCTGGGTGTTATGACTTGTAGCAGCCACAGACTGGGGTGTTATAACTTGTAGCAGCCCCAGTCTGGGTGTTATGACTTGTAGTCTAGGATGTTACGACTTGACTGATATGTTAAGAGTAGATGTAATATGGATCATTTTACAGTACCACCTGAACCTGTAACGCAGGAAAAGCCAGGTGTTCAATTAGGAAGAATACGGACAGGTGATATACAATAACGAAGATAAGGTAATACCACGATCAATATAATAACATACTCTGGGGAACACGGCTAAGACCGCCCTTACCAGATATTACCAACAATAATTAGCAGTAATTACCTTATCTTAGAAGCAGCATATAAGCCTAGCATTAGTCCTCACCTATAGAGCTTTGAGTCAGCCATTTGGACCCTCAGATTGGACCAAGAGGTTAGTAACCCCTTCGGTATACATTACTGTATTTAAAAAAGAGAAACGCGTTTTTCTTTTTTAGATCATCCTACCTCGGTGGGATATGGCCGGTTTGTTAAAAAAAAAAAAGATTATTTATATATAAAATGTAAAACTTGCGATTTTGGCTTAAATAGCAACGTTCTTCTTGCCGAATTAGGCAAGCGAAAATTTGTGTATGCAATCATTTCGCAAAAATCATCCATTGTGTTTGTTTATTATGCCCCTCAAGGGAGGTTCCTTGACGCTGGTGAGGGGCTCTTGATCTAGGGAATTGGATCTGTGCTCCGGTTCCTTGAATTAAGCCTGAATACCTTCCATCCCCCCCACCCACATGCGCTGTATAATGCTACGGGTTTAGCCCTCCCCCAGGATTATAATAATAATAATTGTTTATTATTAAATTATTGTAAACTTATCTAAAATATAGTTAGTTGGATTAGGCTAAATTAAATTGCGCTTGTTATAATAAGGTTAGGTAAGTTTTCTAAGGTTCTTTTGGTACAAAATTATTAATTTTTGCATTAACATAAATAAAAGAAATATATATTTAAACGAATAAAAGAAAAATTTAGAAAGGACTTAATTTTAAATGAGTTCTTGCTAATTGGCCAGTTTTACCTATTCGGCACGACATATATATATATATATATATATATATATATATATATATATATATATATATATATATATATATATATATATATATATATATATATATATATATATATATAAAAAGTAGTTTAATCCTAAAATGGTTAGATTGCATATTAAGTTATTAGTTGTTTCTTATGTTCTTATGTTTATTTTGTTAGTGGGTTGGATTTGTGAAGAACCTGCCTAGTATGGGCCAACAGGCCTATTGCAGTGTTCCTCCTTTCTTATGTTCTTATGCTCCTGTTGTCTGTAAACAGAAATTCTGGCATTGAACACTGCGCCTAGGAGAGGAAACCCTGTGAGGAGTTTGGGTTCATCCTGGACCACTGTGAATTGTTCCAGCCGGTGTATTGTTTTCTTATTTCTCTAAAAGCAGAGATTTACCAAGTATACCTAGCACTGCGCAAGTAAGTGCAGTTTTACTATAGGTGATAGAAGATTTTGAAGTACGCACAGAAAACGTACATCTACGGAGCACACGTTAAACAGTCAAATATTTACGTTACAGTGTCACAGTCACATGTTAACAGTGTTGCAGTCACGTTACAGTGTCCAGTAACACGTTACAGTTTTCAGTAACACGTTACAGCGTCACAGTCACATGTTAACAGTGTTGCAGTTACGGTACAGTGTTCATTAACATGTTACTGCGTCACTGTCACATGTTAACAGTGTTGCAGTCACGTTAGAGTGTCAGTCATGTTACGGTGTCAGTCACGTTATAGTGTCACAGTCACACGTTACACTGTCACAGTCACACATTACAGTGTTACAGTCACGTTATGGTGTCACGGTCACATGTTCAGTGTTACAGTCACACGTTACAGTGTCACAAGCACGTTACAGTGTCAGTCACGTTACAGTGTCAGTCACGTTACAGTGTCAGTCACGTTACAGTGTCACAGTCACATGTTTGTCACAGTCACATGTTTGTCACAGTCACATGTTACAGTATCAGAGTCGTATGTTACTGTGTCACAGAAACATGTTACAGTGTCACAGTCACGTTAGTGTCACAGACACGTTACAGTGTCACAGTCACATGTTACAATGTCAGTCATGCGTTACAGTGTCACAGTCATGCGTTACAGCGTCACAGTCACATGTTAGTGTCACAGCAGTCACATGTTAGTGTCACACACGTTACAGTGTCACAGTCACATGTTACAGTGTCACAGTCACACGTTGCAGTGTCACAGTCACATGTTACAGTGTCACAGTCACACGTTGCAGTGTCACAGTCACATTACAGTGTCACTCACACGTTGCAATGTCACAGTCACATGTTACAGTGTCATAGTCACGCGTTACAGTATCAGTCACGTTGCAGTGTCACAGTTACATGTTACAGTGTCACAATCACATGTTACAGTGTCACAGTTACGCGTTACAGTGTCACAGTCACATGTTACAGTGTCACAGTTACGCGTTGCAGTGTCAGTCACATGTTACAGTGTCACAGTCACATGTTATCGTGTCACAGTCACGCGTTACAGTGTCACAGTCACATGTTAGTGTCACAGTCACATGTTATAGTGTCACAATAACATGTTACAGTGTCACAGTCATAGGTTGCAGTGTCACAGTCACATGTTATCGTGCCACAGTCACGCGTTACAGTGTCACAGTCAAATGTTACAGTGTCACAGTCACATGTTACAGTGTCACAATCACGTTACAGTGTCACAATCACATGTTACAGTGTCACAGTTACACTATCTTTTTCTCTCATCCATCTCTTTATTTTCCCTTCACATCTCTTTTACTCTTTTTCTCGCCCCTCGCCTAATCTCCCTCTTCTTTCTGTTCATCACTTCATCTCTCTCTCTCTCTTCCTCTTTTTACCTTCACTTCATCCCCTCCCTCCCTCCCTCACTTCACCTTCCCTCCACCACTTGGCCAGCACTCCACTTGATCCCACAATCCCCCCGCAGATAGACTCAAGTGGATCTATCCAACTCCAGTCGCAGAAGAGGATAGAACACAGAAATAAATTCTCAGAGCTGAGGTTGTCCCTTCGATATATTTACCCAGGGGACTATGAGACTCCCCCTCCCCTTATTCCTTACCCAACCCCCCTCCCTTCCTTACCTTCCTTGTTTCTTCCCTTACTCTTATTTCTTCTTAACACCTCCCTCCTTCCTTACTCCCATCTTTTCTTCCCTCCTTCCTTACTCTCCTCCCTTAACCACTCCTCCGTTACCCTCCCTTTTCTTCCCTCCTTCCTTACTCTCCTCCTCTCTTAACCACTCCTCCGTTATCCTCCCTTTTCTTAATACTCTCCTCTCCTTTCTGTGATACGGTCGTTCAGCTCACAACCGAGAGGCCCTGGGTTCGAGTCCCCAGCCGGTTGAAGGCATGGGCAGGTTTGTTTACCCTCCTGCTCATCTAGCAGCAAAAATAGAGGTATACTTGTGTGTTAGCCACATGTGTGTTAGCCACATGTGTGTTAGCCACATGTGTGTTAGCCCACATGTGTGTTAGCCCACATGTGGGTCGTATCTCTTGTGTATTCAAAGACCCGTGGACCCCGTCTCTCACTAACCCCATCTCTTAATAACCCCGTCTCTTACTAACCCCCATCTCTTAATAACCCCGTCTCTTACTAACCCCATCTCTTAATAACCCCATCTCTTACTAACCCCATCTCTCACTAACCCCATCTCTTACTAACCCCATCTCTTAATAACCCCGTCTCTCACTAACCCCATCTCTTAATAACCCCATCTCTTACTAACCCCATCTCTCACTAACCCCATCTCTTACTAACCCCATCTCTTAATAACCCCGTACCTCACTAACCCCATCTCTCACTAACCCCATCTCTTACTAACCCCATCTCTCACTAACCCCATCTCTTACTAACCCCATCTCTTAATAACCCCGTCTCTCACTAACCCCATCTCTTAATAACCCCGTCTCTCACTAACCCCATCTCTTACTAACCACATCTCTCAATAACCCCGTCCCTCACTAACCCCATTTCTCACTAACCCCGTCTCTTACAAACCCTATCTCTTAATAACCCCATCTCTTACTAACCTCATCTCTCACTAACACCATCTCTTACTAACCCCATCTCTTAATAACACCGTCTCTCACTAACCCCATCTCTTACTAACCCCATCTCTTAATAACCTCGTCTCTCACTAACCCCATCTCTTACTAACCACATCTCTCAATAACCCCGTCCCTCACTAACCCCATCTCTCTCTTGTAACCCCATCTCTCACTAACCCCGTCTATTACAAATCTTATAGCTCACTAACCCTGTCTCTTGTAACCCCGTCTCTTACACACCCTATCTCTCACACCCCCATCTCTCACACCCCATCTCTTACTAACCCCGTCTCTCACACCCCCATCTCTTACTAACCCCGTCTCTCACACCCCCATCTCTTACTAACCCCGTCTCTCACACCCCATCTCTTACTAACCCCGTCTCTCACACCCCCATCTCTTACTAACCCCGTATCTCACACCCCATCTCTTACTAACCCCGTCTCTCACAGCCCCATCTTTCACTAACCCCGTCTCGCGGCTGCCGTCCATGGTGGTTTATACAGGGTTGACGGGGCGGGTCTCGCTCTCTGGTAGAGACGACAGAAGAGTCCACAGATCCTGTAATCGCTTTGCGTACGGCATCTGCCACCTTTATACGCTATTCCTGCGTTAACACAGAGCGTGAGTACCTTCTTACTCTCCTCCCCTACCTTCCTTCCCTTTCCTTCCTTTCTCCTTTTATCCCTTCAGTCCCTTCCTTTCTCCTTTTATCCCTTCAGTCCCTTCCTTTCTCCTTTTATCCCTTCAGTCCCTTCCTTTCTCCTTTTTGTACATTCCTTCCCTTTCTTCCATACTTCCCTCTTTTCCCTCTTCTGCCCTTCTTCCCTCCCTTCCATCCTAATTTGCTGCCTTTCTTTCCCTCTCATTTAATTTCTTCATGGCTCTCTCCCTCTCTCCTTGCCTCCCTCCCTTCCTTAATTTCTTCCTTCCTCCCTCACTATATTTCTCTCTCCTTCATCCTATCTCCCTCCTCTCCCTCCCCTCTATTCTTTCTCTCACCATCCATCCTCCCTCCCTTTATTCTTCCATAATTTCTTCCTCAATCCTTTCCATCTTCCCTCCCTTAGGCCTCTCCTCATCCTCCTCTTTCTTCTCTTTCTCCTCCTCCTCCTCCCCTCACTGCCCTCTCTCCTCGGGTGGCTGAGCTGGGCTGGCCAGTTAGCCTCGAAAGCTCTCCTACCCCGTTCTAAAGCTTTATATAATATTGCTCCAGCAAACTCCAGCACCCATAATACTGCTCCAACACTCCACAATGCTGCTCCAGCACTCCATAACACTGCTCCAACAATCATAATACTGCTCCAACACTCCACACTGCTGCTCCAACACTCCATAATACTGCTCCAACACTCCATAACACTGCTCCAACAACCATAACACTGCTCCAACAATCATAATAGTGCTCCAACACTCCACACTGCTGCTCCGACACTCCATAATACTGCTCCGACAATTATAACAATGCTCCAACAATCATAACGCTGCTTAGACACCCCGTCCCTCATCATGGCACCATGCACCACCATCACTTCATCATGACACCATGCACCACCATCACTTCATCATGGCACCATGCACCACCATCACTTCATCATGGCACCATGCACCACCATCATCATGGCACCATTCACCACCATCATCATGGCACCATGCACCACCATCATCATGGCACCATGCACCACCATCACTTCATCATGGCACCATGCACAGCTCCATTACTGCCCCACCCGGCGCCGTTCATCATGGTCCCTGGATCTTGTATTTCCTGCGGCAGCTGGTGCGCTGGGGTCACATATCACAGCGGGTGGACGCGGGCAAGTAGTCATCATGTATATTAGCGACGCATCCCGCCTCAGCACGATCATTTCCTCCTGTGAGATATTTACTGCTCCCAGAAATTTCCCCTCTGCGTGAGCTCGTCGTGAGACAGCGGTCCGCTTGAGACCCGGGACCGCGGTTTGACGTTCGCGTAGCGACCCGGATTGTGTTAGTGTAACGATCGTCATTATATTTTTGAGTTCTTATAGTAATCTGTCTAAGAGAGACTTGGTACCGTAAATCTAACATCAGTTAGCGACCGGCGGAATCAGGTGTTGTTTGTATGTAGATGCAATTGTTTACACGTAGATTCAAGTGTTGTTTACATCTAGATTAAATTGTTGTTTACATGTAGATTCAAGTGTTGTTTACATGAAAATTCAAGTGTTGTTTACATGCAGATTCAAGTGTTGTTTACATGTAGATTCAAGTGTTGTTTACATGTAGATTCAAGTGTTGTTTACATGTAGATTCAAGTGTTGTTTACATGTAGATTCAAGTGTTGTTTACATGTAGATTCAAGTGTTGTTTACATGTAGATTCAACTGTTGTTTACATGTAGATTCAAGTGTTGTTTACACGTAGATTCAACTGTTGTTTACACGTAGATTCAACTATTGTTTACATGTAGATTCAAGTGTTGTTTACATGTAGATTCAAGTGTTGTTTACATGTAGATTCAAGTGTTGTTTACTTGTAGATCCAAGTGTTGTTTACATGTAGATTCAACTGTTGTTTACATGTAGATTCAACTATTGTTTACATGTAGATTCAAGTGTTGTTTACACGTAGATTCAAGTGTTGTTTACATGTAGATTCAAGTGTTGTTTACTTGTAGATCCAAGTGTTGTTTACATGTAGATTCAAGTGTTTACATGTAGATTCAAGTGTTGTTTACACGTAGATTCAAGTGTTGTTTACATGTAGATTCAAGTGTTGTTTACTTGTAGATCCAAGTGTTGTTTACATGTAGATTCAAGTGTTGTTTACATGTAGATTCAAGTGTTGTTTACATGTAGATTCAACTGTTGTTTACATGTAGATTCAACTGTTTACATGTAGATTCAAGTGTTGTTTACATGTAGATTCAAGAGTTGTTTTCATGCAGTACCAAGTGTTGTTTACATGTAGATTCAAGAGTTGTTTTCATGTAGATTCAAGTATTGTTTACATGTAGATTCCAGTGATGTTTGCATGTAGATGCAATTGTTTACACGTAGATTCAAGAGTTGTTTACATGTAGATTCAAGTGTTGTTTGCATGAAGATGCAATTGTTTACACGTAGATTCAAGTGTTGTTTACATGTAGATTCAAGAGTTGTTTGCATGTAGATTCAAGTGTTGTTTACATGTAGATTCAAGAGTTGTTTGCATGTAGATTCAAGTGTTGTTTACATGTAGATTCAAGAGTTGTTTACATGTAGATTCAAGTGTTGTTTACATGTAGATTCAAGTGTTGTTTACATGTAGATTCAAGTGTTGTTTACATGTAGATTCAAGAGTTGTTTACATGCAGATTCAAGTGTTGTTTGCATGTAGATTCAAGTGTTGTTTGCATGTAGATTCAAGTGTTGTTTACATGTAGATTCAAGAGTTGTTTACATATAGATTCAAGTGTTGTTTGCATGTAGATTCAAGTGTTGTTTGCATGTAGATTCAAGTGTTGTTTACATGTAGATTCAAGTGTTGTTTACATGTAGATTCAAGTGTTGTTTACATGTAGATTCAAGAGTTGTTTACATGTAGATGCAAATATTGTTTGTATCCGCCCAGGAGGTAGTGACGTTAGCAACAATCAGCAAACACTGAATGTTTTTGTTGCAAGATTTGTTTATAGATCTCATTATGTTGTGGGGGGGGGGGCAGAGTGCCTTGATGCCAGTTCTTGATCCAAGAACTGGAGCTATTCCTCACTTCCTCGAATCAAATCTGCTGAGTGTTTGACCAAGCATACTGCTCAGAGGTGCTGTGTTCTCTTGATTGGTTGTTACAGTCGTGTGCTACTTGATTGGTTGGTACAGTCATGTGCTACTTGATTGGTTGTTAGTCATGTGGTACTTGATTGGTTGGTACAGTCATGTGCTACTCGATTGGTTGTTACAGTCGTGTGCTACTTGATTGGTTGGTACAGTCATGTGCTACTTGATTGGTTGTTACAGTCATGCGGTACTTGATTGGTTGGTACAGTCATGTGCTACTCGATTGGTTGTTACAGTCATGTGCTACTCGATTGGCTGTTACAGTCATGTGCTACTCGATTGGTTGTTACAGTCATGTGCTACTTGATTGGTTGTTACAGTCATGTGCTACTTGGTTGGTTGTTACAGTCATGTGCTACTTGATTGGTTGGTAGTCATGTGCTACTCGATTGGTTGTTACAGTCATGTGCTACTTGATTGGTTGTTACAGTCATGTGCTACTCGATTGGTTGTTACAGTCATGTGCTACTCGATTGGTTGTTACAGTCATGTGCTACTTGATTGGTGGTTACAGTCATGTGCTACTTGATTGGTTGTTACAGTCATGTGCTACTTGATTGGTTGTTACAGTCATGTGCTACTCGATTGGTTGTTACAGTCATGTGCTACTTGATTGGTTGTTACAGTCATGTGCTACTTGATTGGTTGTTACAGTCATGTGCTACTTGATTGGTTGTTACAGTCATGTGCTACTTGATTGGTTGTTACAGTCATGTGCTACTCGATTGGTTGTTACAGTCATGTGCTACTCGATTGGTTGTTACAGTCATGTGCTACTTGATTGGTGGTTACAGTCATGTGCTACTTGATTGGTTGTTAGTCATGTGCTACTTGATTGGTTGTTACAGTCATGTGCTACTCGATTGGTTGTTACAGTCATGTGCTACTTGATTGGTTGTTACAGTCATGTGCTACTTGATTGGTTGTTACAGTCATGTGCTACTTGATTGGTTGTTGCAGTCATGTGAGACACGCGAGGGGGAGAATAATTTGAAGGGGGGGGGAGGTAGAGTGTAGAGTTTGTTGAGAAGTGGGTGGAGATAACGTGTTAGAGAGAGGGAGAGAGAGAGAGAGAGAGAGAGAGAGAGAGAGAGAGAGTTATAAGTGCTTGAGGCGTCACTTAAGAACATCAAACATAACAGTAGTACTGAGGGAGACTTACATACGTTAATACCTACCAACATTACCACCACCACTACCATTACTACCACCACCACTACCATCATTACCAACACCATCACTACCACCACCACTACTGCCACTACCACCACCCTACCACCACCACTACCACCACCCCCACCACTACCCCCCCACCACTTCCACCACCACTACAACTACTACCACCACCACTACCACCACCACTACCATTACCACTACCACCACCACTACCACTACTACCACCACCACTACCACCATTACCACCACCACTACCACCATTACCACCACTACCGCCACCACTACCGCCACTACCACCACCACTACCACCACCACCACCGCCGCTACCACCACCACCACCACTACCACTACTACCACTACCACTACTACCACCACCGCCACTACCACCACCACTACCCTCACCACCACCACCACCACTACTGCCACCACCGCAACCACAACCACTACCACTACCACAATCACCACTACCACCACCACCACCACCACCACTACCATCACCACTACCACCACCACTACCACAACAACCACCTCCACTACCACCACAACCACCACCACTACCACCACCACTACCACCACCACCATCACAACCACCACCACTACCACCACCATCACTACCTCCACCACTACCCCCACCACTATTACGACCACTACTACCACCAAAACCACCACCACTACTACCACCACCACTTCCACCACTACCACCACCACCACTTCTACCACTACCACCACCACCACTTCCACCACTACCACCACCACCACTTCCACCACTACCACCACCATCACAACCACCACCACTACCACCACCATTACTACCACCACCACCACCACTACCACCACCATTACTACCACCACTACCACCACTACCACCACCACAACCCCACCACTACTACTACCACCACCACTACTCCCTCCACCACTACCCCCACCACTACTGCCACTTCCACCACTACCACCACAACCACTACCACCACCACCACCACCACTTCCACCACTACCACCACCACAACCACCACCACTACTACCACCACAACCACCACCACTACTACCACCACAACCACCACCACAACCACCACCACAACCACCACCACAACCACCACCACTACCCCCACAACCACCACCACAACTATCACCACAGCCACCACCACTACTACCACCACCACTACCACCACGACTACCACCACCACAACCACCACCATTACCACCACAACCACCACCACTACTACCACAACGACTACCACCACCACTACCACCACTACTACCACCACCACCACTTCCACCACTACCACCACCACTACCACCACCACTACTACCACCAACACAACCACCACCACTACCACCACCACTACCACCACAACCACCACCACTACTACCACCACCACTACCACCACTACTACCACCACAACTACCACCACTACTACCACCACTACTACCACCACTACTACCACCATAACCACCACCACTACTACCACTACCACCACAACCACCACCAACACTACCACCACTACTACCACCACCACTTCCACCACTACCACCACAACCACCACCACTACCACCACCACCACTACCACCACCACTACCACCACAACCACCACCACTACTACCACCACCACTACCACCACTACTACCACCACAACCACCACCACTACTACCACCACTACTACCACCACTACTACCACCATAACCACCACCACTACCACCACTACCACTACTACCACCACCACCACTTCCACCACTACCACCACCACAACCACTACCACTACTACCACCAACACTACCACCACCACTACCACCACCACTACCACCACCACTACCACCACCACTACCACCACAACCACCACCACTACTACCACCACCACTACCACCACTACTACCACCACTACTACCACCACAACCACCACCATTACCACCACAACCACCACCACCATTACCACTACAACCACCACCACCACTACCACCACAACCACCACCACCACTACCACCACAACCACTACCACCACAACCACCACCACTACTACCACCACAACATACTTCAGGCAGACATGCAAACTCAACCTCTCTAGAAACGACGAAATTAATACGTTGATAAGGCGACATCAGCATCACATGAGGAGTGGTGTGGGCAGCTGGTGGTGGTGTGGGCAGCTGGTGGTGGGGTGGGCAGCTGGTGGTGGGGTGGGGAAGGGATGGGAGAACGGAGGTAGAGAGAGACACGCGCGCGTGCGAGTGCGTGTGCTTCTCTTTGGGGGGAGGGGAGGGAGGAGGTGGGGGGGGGGTGAAGGCACCCAACCGGATCTAATTCTCCTCGGGCTGGGTTTTGATCTCCTACAAACTGGTGTTAATCTCCTTATCACGAGGACAGAGGGCGCTCAGCCACACGCTAAACAAAAGAAGGGGTTAATGCGTCCTTGCTCTACAGCCGACGGGGATCTCCTCCCCTGGGGAATAAAGGGGGATGGGGGGACACACCATCTTATAGTGATTAAAAATGAGGACGTGAAAATTATTCATTCTTGTATTTTTTATTTTTGAGGTGAGGGGAGAAAAGGGAGAGGGGGGGACAAGGGAAAGAGGAAGATGAGGGGAAGGGGGAAAGGGTTACTAAGCTGAGGGGAAGAGGGAAGGGGGGCAAGGGTTCATTTTGTAACGCGGGTGAAAAAGAGAAATATTGTGCCTCCATAAATCCGTTCTGAACGTTAGTGTTACTTTGTTGACGTTTCAGTCACAAGTAACACGTGTAGTGTTACTTTGTTGACGTATCAGTCACAAGTAACACGTTTAGTGTTACTTTGTTGACGTAGCAGTCACAAGTAAAACATGTAGTGTTACTTTGTTGACGTTACAGTCACAAGTAACACATGTAGTGTTACTTAGGTGATGTAACAGTCACAAGTAACACATGTAGTGTTACTTTGTTGACGTAACAATCACAAGTAACACATGTAGTGTTACTTTGTTGACGTAAGTCACAAGTAACACATGTAGTGTTACTTTGTTGACGTATCAGTCACAAGTAACACGTTTAGTGTTACTTTGTTGACGTAGCAGTCACAAGTAATACATGTAGTGTTACTTTGTTGACGTTACAGTCACAAGTAACACATGTAGTGTTACTTAGGTGATGTAACAGTCACAAGTAACACATGTAGTGTTACTTTGTTGACGTAAGTCACAAGTAACACATTTAGTGTTACTTTGTTGACGTAACAGTCACAAGTAACACATGTAGTGTTACTTTGTTGACGTAAGTCACAAGTAACACATGTAGTGTTACTTTGTTGACGTATCAGTCACAAGTAACACGTTTAGTGTTACTTTGTTGACGTAGCAGTCACAAGTAATACATGTAGTGTTACTTTGTTGACGTTACAGTCACAAGTAACACATGTAGTGTTACTTAGGTGATGTAACAGTCACAAGTAACACATGTAGTGTTACTTTGTTGACGTAAGTCACAAGTAACACATTTAGTGTTACTTTGTTGACGTAACAGTCACAAGTAACACATGTAGTGTTACTTTGTTGACGTAAGTCACAAGTAACACATGTAGTGTTAGGTGATGTAACAGTCACAAATAGCACATGTAATTCATTACGTATGGGCATTAGTAGGAAATTATTTCTTCTTCCTTCTCTTCTTCTTCCTTCTTCGCCTTCGTTTTCTTCTCATTATTATTAATATTTTTAATTTTATTTATTGTATATTTCTGTTATTAATATTTTTTATTATTATTTTTATTATTATTAAGTAACTCTTTTATCTGGAGTTTTTCTGCAGTAAAGTAAATGAGACACAAGGCATCACTTTACTGTGGGTGCGGGATGTGGTGTGCGTGGGAGGGCATCACTTTACTGTGGTGGGGGATGTGGTGTGCGTGGGAGGGCATCACTTTACTGTGGGTGCGGGATGTGGTGTGCGTGGGAGGGCATCACTTTACTGTGGGTGCGGGATGTGGTGTGCGTGGGAGGGCATCACTTTACTGTGGGTGCGGGATGTGGTGTGCGTGGGAGGGCATCACTTTGCTGTGGTGCGGGATGTGGTGTGCGTGGGAGGGCATCACTTTACTGTGGTGCGGGATGTGGTGTGCGTGGGAGGGCATCACTTTGCTGTGGTGCGGGATGTGGTGTGCGTGGAGGGCATCACTTTGCTGTGGTGCGGGATGTGGTGTGCGTGGGAGGGCATCACTTTGCTGTGGTGCGGGATGTGGTGTGCGTGGGAGGGCATCACTTTACTGTGGTGCGGGATGTGGTGTGCGTGGAGGGCATCACTTTGCTGTGGTGCGGGATGTGGTGTGCGTGGGAGGGCATCACTTTGCTGTGGTGCGGGATGTGGTGTGCGTGGGAGGGCATCACTTTGCTGTGGTGCGGGATGTGGTGTGCGTGGGAGGGCATCACTTTGCTGTGGTGCGGGATGTGGTGTGCGTGGGAGGGCATCACTTTGCTGTGGGTGCGGGATGTGGTGTGCGTGGGAGGGAGGCTGGTGCTTGATCATTAATTCCTGCATTAGCTCCTATACTTAAATTCTTTGCATAATTAAGCGGAGGCTGCAGCGGCAGGAGTTGAGTGACTCAACACAGGTGGACCCGACGGAGACCCCGTGGCAGGCGCTGTAGGAAGGGAAAAGATGGAAGGAAGGTGGGAAGTAAGAAAAAGAGGAGTCGTAAGAGAAAGAGAGAGAGAGAGAGAGAGAGAGAGAGTGAATGAGTCCATTAATTAAAGGAGGGATGGGAGTAAGAGAAAGATGCATGGAGGACATAAGAAGTGGGAGGTTCGGGGTGGGAGGGGGCAAAGAGTGAGAAGAGTGTTGGGTATGGGGGATATAGAGGGAGGGGGTTGAAGAATGGGGTTCGAAGCGGTGATCTTCAGGAGGTTGTTGCAAGAAGTATCCAAAGAAACCATCTCTTGACATAGCTTATGCAAAACCCGGGGTGCCAACTTCTCTGGGTATCTGTTGCATATTGATGAGGCGCTCTGATACTTCATGTAGTGTGTGTGAGTGTGTGTGTGTGTGTGTGTGTGTGTGTGTGTGTGTGTGTGTGTGTGTGTGTGTGTGTGTGTGTGTGTGTGTATGTGTGTGTGTGTGTGTGTGTGTATTGTGTGTGTGTGTGTGTGTGTGTGTGTGTGTGTGTGTATGTGTGTATGTGTGTTAGTTACCATTTGTCCCAGGCACATGTCAATTAGAACTAGGCCCGTTGTATATATTGTGTGTGTGTGTATGTGTATGTAAGGAAACACTTCGAAAAATTTCCCCCCCCGGAATTTAACCCGCCCCTCCCTAAGGAGCTTTTCCCACTAGGCCACCGGGGGTGTGTGTGTGTGTGTGTGTGTGTGTGTGTGTGTTTTTGTGTGTGTGTTTTGTGTTTTGT
>WNWK01034747.1:0-20257 GCA_009830355.1 Cherax destructor
CTCCCTAAGTCTGTCAGAAAGAGATCGGCCAGTTTCTCGAAAGTACTGATTGGTCTTCTGTTAAAACTGTCTACCCTACGTTTAACTTTCACAGTCGCGGTCTGGTTGAATCCTCTATAGTAGTTCAGTACAATAGTACAGTATAGTAGTACAGTACAGTAGTGCACTATAGTACAGTATAGTAGTACAGTACAGTAGTGCACTATAGTACAGTATAGTAGTACAGTACAGTAGTACAGTAGAGTAGTACAGTACAGTAATACAGTATAGTAGTAGTTTAGTGCTACAGTATAGTAGTACAGTATAGTAGCACAGTATAGTAGTACAGTACAGTAGTACACTATAGTATAGTTTAGTAGTAAAGTATAGTAGTACATTATAGTACTACAGTATAGTAGTACAGTATAGTAGTACAGTATAGTAGAACAGTATAGTAGTTCAGTACAGTATAATAGTACAGCACAGTAGTACAGTAGAGTAGTACAGTATAGTAGTAAAATACAGTTGTACAGTATAGTAGTACAGTACAATAGTACAGCATAGTAGTACAGTACAGTAGTACAGTATAGAGTAGTGTAGTAGTACAGTATAGTAGAATAGTGCAGTAGTACAGTATAGTAGTACAGTACAGTAGTACAATATAGTAGTACAATGTACTAGTACAGTACAGTAGTAAAGTACAATAGTACAGAATAGTAGTACAGTATAGTACAGTAGTACATTATAGTAATACCGTATAATAGTACAGTACACTAGTACAGTACAGTAGCACATTATAGTAGTACAGTATAGTAGTATGGAACAGTAGTACAGCATAGTAGTACAGTACAGTAGAACAGTATAGAAGTACAGTACAGTAGTTGGTAAAGCAACTGCTCAAGAAGAAATTTCTCGCCTAGCTGGTAGTAATAAGTTATCACAAGTTATATTCTCTGATGGATCAAAACAGGAGTCTTCTGACAGGGCTGCATCTGCTCTTGTTGCCACCTCCCTAGTTAAGAACAATAATAAATTTGTTGAACTATGCATAAGAATTAACAACTGGGCGTCTACACTGCAAACTGAATTGTTTGCAATACTAATGGCACTAAAGCTAACCTATGACACTGAGCTTGACTCTATCATCATTACTGATTCTATATCATCACTGAAGGCTCTTGACTCGTATAATGACTCTAACAGCATGCTCATTGGAGAAGCCAGGTATAGATACTAAAAAATCCGGGACAAAGGAATTAATGTACAATTGCTATGGATCCCATCACACACTGGATTACTCCTTCATGATAAAGTTGATATGTTAGCCAAGAAGAGTACCCAGAAGGAGAATGTAGAATATAACTTTGGTATATCTGTGTCTAGCATTAGGAATAATATTAGGAGAAAAGTTCCAGTTTGATATCTTTATTATGCACCCCATACCCATCCTGTGGGCGGTAGTCAAAAGATTACAGAGAAACATAATGGGTCCAGGACTGGATCCCAAAGTTTTGATAGCTGAGCAAGATACAAAGGTAATGAACTCACAATTTACAAAGGTAATGAACTCACAAGCTACAAAGGTAATGAACTCACAAGCTACAAAGGTAATGAACTTTTTTATGGAGAAAATAGATTTGGAGTTAGTTATATTCGGTGTTCGCAGCACCCTCTGGAACGGATTAATCACGAACTCCAGGGGTCCACTGTAATGACTATTTCCTTCACCAAAACAAGCAAGTAACTAAAACATTATACAGTGGTACCCCGAGTTTCGTACAGCTCACAACTCAAACAATTATGTAAGTGTATTATTGTAAGTGCTTTTGTAGGTGTATTTTTGGGGTCTGAAATGGACTAATCTGATTTACATCATACCTTATGGGAACAAATTCGTTCGGTAACATCACTCGAACAGCCTTCTGGAACGAATTATGGCTGAAACTCGAGATACCACTGTATTTACACCTATGTAGAGGCAAAAATGCATGACACACTAAGAACTGTAGCAACCAGCAGTGAAGGCAAGTCTGCCAAAGCTGTTTCAAGAGTGTATCACATCGCTTCACAGCTTTGGGGGGCTTCCTTGTGATTGGCTGGATGAACCAAGGTACGTACTGGTATAATGACGGGGCCCCTGATCATTAAACCCTTAGCACCTGTGAAGGTTGTCGCCAATCTTCTTAGGAAAATTATAATAGAAAAAGACAATAATAACAAGAAAAATAAACACTTTATTTTAATAGATTGAAATTTAAATAATAAATACGTAAATATGATTATAATAATCCTCTCTTAAGAAAAATGAAAAATGAAAACCAAAAAATATATATCTGATCCAAAGCTACTTAAATACACGTGTTCTTGTTAATACAGAAGCAATGAATCCATGTTAGACTCCGTGGTGGTATTGTTGTTGTTGCCTCGATGTTTTCCACAAATCCATCAGTTTTTCAACATCCACAATGTCACAAATGATGTCAGGGACTCAGGTGAAAGTCGTCCCATGGTAAAGTACCGTTGCCTGAGGTTTCTAGTGTGAACTGAGATACTACCGGTGTAGTGAAGAATTGGTGTTACTCTGTTTCTCAAATGGTGAGTACGCCGGCCCCCCACTCAGCCTTGAATCCGATGATCCGTGCGGAAACAGAGGAAGTGAGATCGGGCGTGGTCAGTCGAGTGACTTCAACCTGTGGCCGGAGCCTAGCATTACACCTCTCACCTGGTGGAAAAGGGGGGGGGGGTATAGCAGCAGCTAGACACTCACCCCACCTCAACAAGCAAACTACCATTCAACCATCACTCTACATACCTTCACACTTTCATCACTCCTATCTATGGACTTTTCCCTCACACACCTAGTTCGCTGGACAGGAGGCAGCCTATATGGGTGTGTGACATATGCTGAAAAAAATGTAATATACTCTTAGCATGCCACAACCAGTACCGGGGATGAAGTCGAAAGTCCATGATTGTGTCGGGGTCAGTTAAGGGTGCCACTGGGGTATATTTAAGATATATTTAATATTCTGTGTATATTATACTTAGCTACATTATTATATTAGGTAGGGTGTAACATGTTGTAGTGATACCGCTCTTGTGGGAGCAGCAGCAGGACACAATACTGCACCACCTCAGGGCCCCTTACAGTAACAACAAACATAGTACGACGATGGCCCAGCACATGGTGTGTTGTCTTCTCTCTCTTACACAGATACATTCGTGATGCAGATTACATGTAAGCTTAAATATTTCGCCAGTAGCTATAGCTTTTCTGAGGACATATGCACCTTACATCACCTGTCCTGCAGCAGCAGTCATTAGATGTACTATCCCTATTTTCTTCTGTTGCAGACATGTACTATGGATTCTGTGTTCAATAAAGCCTAAGAATAAGGCCTGTGTTTCTATCACAACAATTTATTGAACACAGAGATCCTGGGCTACCTGGTGGTGATTCTGAACTATACTACACTGCAACATGGAGCGTTTACTGAAACCTGAGAGGCTAAACTCTGACCCCAGTGTATCAACGGCTGCTCAGGAATGGAAGCACTGGTTTAAGACTTTCGAAAACTTCTTAAGAGCCTTTCCTCAGGAAGATCTAGATAAACTAAGCCTGCTCATCAACTTTGTGTCACCTAAAATCTATGAGGTTATTTCTGAGTGTAATACCTATGAAGATGCTATCAATGCCCTCACAAATGAAATCTTTGCACGATATCGTCTTGCAACTCGCCGCCAGCAGATTGGTGAATCCTTAGAGGAATACTTTCGAGCATTGAAAATATTAGGTAAGGACTGTAACTTCCGAGCAGTGACAGCTTCTCAGTATTGTGAAGAGTCCATCAGGGATGCTTTTATCAGTGGCCTGCAATCACCAATAATAAGGCAGCATTTATTGGAGAATAAAACTCTGGACTTAGCCACTACCCTTGACCAGGCAAGAGCATTAGATTCAGCACAGAAGAATTCTGAAGTGTACAGTACTACCCAGCCTTCTCGAGTGGTAAGTGCTGCAACTCCCGACCAAGACTCTTTTAATGAAGTTACCGTGGAACCTGCCTCAGTGACAGCAGCTGCAGCCACAAAGTGTTTATTTTGTGGTTTTTCAAGACATCCACGTCCAAAGTGTCCGGCTCGTGAAGCAATGTGCCATCAGTGCCATAAGAAAGGTCACTTTGCTAAAGTATGTCGTGCCAATGCATCAACTAGAGCTAGTGCTTCTACACATTCTGATCAGGTGACTCTAGCAACAGTGACTTCGGCGGCTGCTCCGAAGTCACTGTCAAAGGCAGTTGTGAAAGTATTCATCAAAGGAACAGAAGTAGATGGTCTGATTGACAGTGGCAGCTCAGAGAGTTTCATCAACCTTGACGTAGTTAAACGCCACTCCTTGACTGTACATCACTCATCAGGTACCGCTTCCATGGCATCAACATCTCTCTCTATTCAGACGTTAGGGTTTTGTAAGGTAAACCTTAGAGTTAATGGAAGGGATTATCAAGATGTACATTTAGCTATTCTGCCACAACTATGCTCTGATGTGATCCTTGGTCAGGACTTTCAGAAGCGGCATGGTAGTGTTACCTTAACATATGGTGGGAAACTGCCTCCTCTCGTTGTCTGTGGTCTTAGCACTTTGAGGGTAAACTCACCAAAGCTGTTTGCGAATCTTACCGTGGATTGCCATCCTATATCAGCTAAGTCACGCCGCTATTCTTATGAAGATAGGATGTTCATTAAGAAACTCAGAGGCTGCTGAAGGAGGGTATTATAGAACCAAGTAATTCCCCTTGGCGTGTACAGGTCGTTGTTGTCAAGGATGATTATAGGAAACGGAGGCTGACTATCGACTATTCTGAGACGATCAACAAATTTACACTTCTTGATGGGTACCCTCTACCTCGAATTGATGATACAGTGAACAAAATTGCTCAGTACTATGTGTTTAGCACAACTGATCTACGGAGTGCCTATCATCAAGTCCCTATAAGGAATGAAGATAAACCATACACAGCATTTCAGGCTAGTGACGGCCTCTATCAGTTTACCAGAGTCCCTTTTGGGGTTACCAATGGGGTAGCCTGTTTCCAACGAATTATGGATTCACTCATTCAGGAAGAGCAACTTATTAGAACTTATGCATATTTAGATAACGTTACCATTTGTGGCAAGACCCAGGAGGAACATGATGCAAACCTCGATAAGTTTTTGGAAGCCGCCAAGAAGAAAAATATCAGTTACAATGAAGAAAAGTGCACTTTTTCCACTAAAAAGCTTAGCATCCTTGGTTATGTGGTGGAAGGAGGTGCAATATCCCCAGACCCTGAAAGACTTCGACCTCTACGGAAACTTCCAATGCCCCAAGACAAAAAGTCACTCCAAAGAACTCTTGGTCTCTTTGCTTATTACTCACAGTGGATCTACAACTATTCAAGTAAAGTTCGCCCACTGAGTGCTACCACGATATTTCCTGTGTCAAAGGAAGCAGAAACTGCTTTCTATACTCTCAAACGGGACATCGAAAACTCAGTAGTTCAGGCCATTGATGAGTCCCTACCATTCGAGGTGGAAACGGATGCATATGAAATTGCCGTTGCTGCCGTCCTATCTCAGGCAGGACGTCCCGTAGCTTTCTTTTCAAGAACTTTTCAAGGATCAGAGAAGTGCTATGCCGCTGTAGAAAAGGAAGCCCAGGCCATCATAGAAGCTGTTCGCCACTGGAGGCATTATTTAACAGGCAGACATTTCACTGTAAAAACTGACCAACGGTCCGTGATGTATATGTTTGACAAGAAGCACAAAAGTAAGATAAAGAATGACAAAATATTACGCTGGAGGATGGAACTATCGTGTTATGACTTTGATATTCTGTACTGACCGGGCGAAGAAAACATTTCACCTGATGCATTCTCTAGGTCCCACTGTGGAGCAGCATGTCATGATTTTGCAATCACTCTCAGAGCTCCACAAGGCCTTGTGTCACCCAGGATTTACGGGCCTGTATCATTTTGTTAAATCTAAGAATATGCCCTACTCGGTGGAAGATGTGCGACAAGTGATCAGATCATGCAGTGTATGTGCAGAGTGCAAGCCAAACTTTCATCAGCCAGAGAAAACTCATCTCATAAAAGCCACCCAGCCTTTCGAGAGACTGAATATAGATTTCAAAGGACCTCTACCAAGCATAAACCAGAATAGGTATTTTCTTAACATAGTAGATGAATATTCAAGGTTTCCTTTTGTGTTCCCCTGTGGAAATATGACTGCTTCAACTGTTATCAGTTGTCTTTCCCAGTTATTCGTTATTTTGGGTATGCCGGCCTATATCCATTCAGACAGGGGATCCTCGTTCATGAGTAATGAACTTCAGGAGTTTTTGGCTAGCAAAGGGATTGCTTGCAGCAGAACAACAAGCTACAACCCTCAAGGCAATGGTCAAGTGGAGCGGTTCAATGGTACTATATTGAAGTCCGTTACAATGACACTGAAATCGCGCAATCTACCAGTTCAACACTGGCAGACTGTCCTACCTGATACCCTTCACTCTATTAGATCATTGCTGTGCACGGCTACTAATGCTACCCCTCATGAGAGACTCTTCAACTATTCACGTCGTTCCTCTACGGGAGCCTCCATGCCCACCTGGTTATGTCACCCTGGACCCATTCTCCTGAAGAGCCACCGTAGGATGAACAAGACGGATCCTTTAGTGGAAGAGGTAGAGCTCCTACAAGCTAATCCGCATTCGCTACCAAAATTATGAAGAGACTACTGTATCTACAAGACACTTAGCCCCAGTTGAAACCAATGTTAGTGCGGAATCTCAAGATACACCAATAGATGTTGTGAAAGATGCTTCGGTTTCTCCAGGGAAGCCCCTTGAGGCTACCCCTATTGAAATAGAGGACCTCGCTCCAGCAGATAGTCAAATCCCACTGGAAAATACCGAACCCAGTGAAGAGGCTCAAGGGCTACGAAGGTCTCGACGTACACGTCACCCACCTAACCGTTTGGAAGATTACTGTATCTGATATTTTAGAAGGGGGAGATTGTAGTGATACCGCTCTTGTGGGGAGCAGCAGCAGGACACAATACTGCAACACCTCAGGGGCCCCTTACAATAACAACAAACATAGTACGACGATGGCCCAGCACATGGTGCGTTGTCTTCTCTCTCTTACACAGATACATTCGTGATGCAGATTACATGTAAGCTTAAATATGTCGCCAGTAGCTATAGCTTTTCTGAGGACATATGCACCTTACATCACCTGTCCTGCAGGAGCAGTCATAAGATGTACTCTCCCTATGTTCTTCTGTTGCAGACATGTACTATGGATTCTGTGTTCAATAAAGCCTAAGAATAAGGCCTGTGTTTCTATCACAACACACGTACCATGTGTAACATGTATATTTTATGTTCAAGAGTTATGGTTGGCTGACCACATGGGTATATGCTTAGCTAACCATTGGCTAGACTGTTTACCTGCCGGTGTCTGCCGTACCACTGTGAGTCAACATTATCACACCCAATGTTGTGGCTGCTGGGTTGGCCTCATTCAGTTACCTGCTGGTCTCTCTGAGGAGACACATCAAACTCTCTCCTAGGTGGCTGATTTCCTCTTTCAAGGGTCATTTAAGAGTTCTACTTTATTCACAGTCACGGTTGTCCTCAGGACGCTGTTGTCGTGGTGTGACACTGAAAGAAGATAAGGTTGGAGTGTGGCACCGAGAGAATAGTGTCTTGTGACACTGAAACTGTGCGTTACTTTGTGGTCAATGTCGGGCTGGATGAAGATAGTACTAAGTCTAAGCCTATCATTTTGATTTCTCCATATTATTATATATTGGTTGAAATAGATCTTATGGTTAATGCAATTATACAATATGTACATACCAAGAGAAGTGTAGAAGCCTGACTCTATTTATGTCCAATATTTTAACTTTGTATTCGTATATATATTCTCCTAGACAACTTTACTAGTAAAGATCTTAAATTTTATCTATTTGGTTTGTGATCCTGAATTCTTATATTACAACTCCTTGTTAAAAAACCGGTAACAGGCCAACTGTTAGATGGGAATAAATTACCTAACTCTGTCATGCTCTGGAAAAGTTTTAATAAAACGAAATTTGTAACACTCTCCATGATTAAATTCCTTTTTCTTTTATATTAAAGAGAGGGGCAGCTCCTAGGTGAAACAAGAAACCTTGTGTACTATGCATCTCAAATACCCTCAATGCAGCCAGTGGTGCTTATGCAGCATGGAAAATGTCCCTCCCTCCATGATGGCACTCCCTAAACCAACCAAGCCAGGCTCAAGAGAGATAGGCACTCGGAAATGTCAGCTGTGCCCCTTTCACTGCCACATGCCAGAATTGACTGGGAGCCTCTAGCAATATTTCCGTCATTCAAAGGCATGCAGGCCGCTCACTGGGGGCCCTACAGGCAGCCCAGCAAATCTCCAGTCTAATATCCATGACAAACAGTCTACCACCAAGGTACTCAATGGAATGGGCAGATAACGATCCCTTTTCCCCTCTGCCCAGGAGAAGAAATCTACAAGGGCGAAATATCCCCATACCAGGAGGCCGAATGGAGAAAAAGAATGAAGGGGCAGGGGGTATTTAGATATGATCCGAGGGAGGAGACAGGAGATACCTCTTTTCTCATATGAGCTAAGAGATCCCCTACTGAAAGATAGATGCGGTAAATAAGCATGTAGGTAACTGGATATCAGTGGATTGTTGACCTCTTGAGATAAGATTTTCTTTGATTTTTTAACCCCGGAGGGTTAGTCACCCAGAATAACCCAAGAAAGTCAGTGAGTCATCGAGGACTGTCTTATTTCCATTGGGGTCCTCAATCTTGTCCTGCCTCTGCTAATCAAAGGTGTGACATTCTGATCTGTGTTAGTACTGTAAGTCCTTCGAGTAATGTCTGATACATTTTAATTTTAATTTTTACTTGTAGGATTGCTTAGAAAAAATGTTATGCATTACTCAAATTTGCTAAATATGATTTTATTATTTAACTGACTTGCTGGCCTTATTGTGTTAACATGTACTGAGATTGAATTACTTATCTTACAGATAAAAACAATACAAGACAGTTACTCAAATTTGGCTGTTAAAAAGATGACCCAAGTCTGCTGATTGGGTGACCCTGCTGACTTCAGTGTGTCACTGTACCATTATATTGAGGTGGTTGAAAATAATACAACAGGATGAAAAGTACACAAATTTACTGGATAATAGTTATTAGCTTGTTACTCAAGTGAAATTTAAGTTTACTGATCCTAGTAAATGCAGGATTATAACTCATTTTAATTTTTAAAGGAGTGGACTGGTAAGCCAGTGGAAGGCCTCGGTCAGGTGACCAAAAGCTCTAGTGGTGGGTCATCATATGACTAAAACCTGCACCAGGAAACAGTTGCCCTGTTTCTTGACGAAGTTAACCAAACCTAACTTAGGAGGTTTAATTATCCAAGCAAAATATTTACCCTACTACACAAAGACAATATTTCCTATATAGTATTTAATAACACTTACAGATACAACTGCTCAATTACATAGTCCTTATATGGTAAACTGAGGGAGTAATTTATGTAGCCTTACAACTTGTATAGTAAACTTTGCTGTAACTGTCTACGGGAGAAGAAAAGTTAATATTATAATTCTCCCAGTAACAAGATACTACACATTTAAAGCAATGTTAATGATGTATATACAACACAATAAATCCTGTTTAATGGACCTCAGTGTAACGGTTCCACAATACACAGTGTCAACAATTACAAAATATTATTGTTATTATTCATAACAATTAGATAATGTGGTCCTCCTTTAAATTTGTCTTTACAAATTAGCCCTTTCGTACTATAAGGTTGGGGACTACTTGTCCATTATTGTTACGACCACAGCAAGCCAATCTCATCTCTATCCACCACAATTACCACTACTAGCCAAGGCAAGCCATTTCATCTCTATCCACCACAATTACCACTACCAACAACGGCAAGACATTCTCGTCTCTATCCACTACAATTACGATTACCAACAACCAGACATGGCAAGACATTCCCATCTCTATCCACCACAATTAAAAGTACCAACAACCAGCCATGGCAAAACATTCCCATCTCTATCCACCACAATCACTACCAGCCACAGCAAGACATTCTCATCGTCGCTGCCCAGCCTTTGTGGAGTGCGGGTGTGCTTGTTTTTGGTCCCTAGCGGTGGAGTTGAGAACTGGTAGTTTTCATCAACATGGTGTAGCACTACAGACGACGTGTCAATACTGTCTGTATTGAAGTGTTGCAGGGCGCGATTTACCCAAGCAACGCAGATGTTCTCCTCCCAGCTGTTTTGAGGGATTCTTTAGGGATATCCAATGAAGAATTATTTGGAATATCTCTCAACGGTTTGTCGAGGATTTTTGTCAAGTTTGCAGTGGCCAGTGCATATGAGCGAGTGGTTGAAACGTATCAGGAGAAGAGGATTGTCGTCAACACGGGATTAGAGGTACTGCTTCGAGATGTGTCCCGGTACTACACTTAAATACGGGTTCGAAATGTGCCGTTCGAAGCGTTGGATGTTGATGTGCGAAACGTCTTCAGTCAATTTGGTGATGTACATGCAGCAACGGTGGGCCGGTGGGCACAGGGGACATATGCCGGGCTGCCAGAAGGTTCATTTTCTTTTAAAATGACGCTCAAACATCAGATACCTTCTTACGTCATGATGGATGAGTTCCAGCAGCAAGTCTATGTGACTT
The DNA here is from genome assembly GCA_009830355.1 of Cherax destructor. Classification (NCBI taxonomy): domain Eukaryota; kingdom Metazoa; phylum Arthropoda; class Malacostraca; order Decapoda; family Parastacidae; genus Cherax; species Cherax destructor. The sequence goes on from WNWK01034747.1 coordinate 10,766, forward strand.
ACGCAGGCCAAGTTCGAACGTGTCGCCTGTGTGGATTACCTGGACATGTGGTGGCGGCATGTGATCGTTGGATGGGCCATCAGAGACATGGCGCTGCTGATGGTATGAGGAAGGATGACGTGGTGGTCGTGGATGCTATGGATGAGTCGCCACGGGAGAATATGAGCGTGGTGCCAAGTGGACAATGGAGTGACATTGTTGATAAGGAGGATGAGCGCGTACTAACATTGTCACAGGTGACCCAGGATGGTGAGACAGCGGAGACGGAGGTAGTGGCTCTGCCGGAAGGTTTGAACTTGGTTTTGTCTGAGCCACTTTTGGAGGATTTTCCACTGTTGTTGGACAGTCTTGTGTGTGAGGGCACACAGCATGGTGTGGTGGACTCAGGATCAGATGTGAGGAGGGACAAGGGTGAGACGAGTGTGATGGGCGTCTCAGAGAGTGGGCCTTGCCTTCAGGTCCAGGAGGTTGGTGTAGAAGTGCACAGGGGAGAGGATTGTGAGGCTATGGAGGCTACAGGGGACTCCAGGAAAAGGCCTAGTGGTCTAGTTGAGGACGATGTCCTAACACCTGGGCAACAGGTGTGCAAGAAGGCCTGGGTGGAGGTGGCAAAAGGGGGACGGGGGAGTGTCAAGGGTAGAGAGGGAGGGAGGGACAGGAAAGCAGACAGGCAAGTACTGGGAGTGTCAGTAGAGGAAGAGAGCATTAGTAAGGGAAAGTCGGTAGTGACGAAGAAGTTGAAAAGTAGAGGAAAGCCCCCTGCGTTCTTTTCAGGTGTTTAACGATTAATGTAAATGGCCTCCGAGCGGAGGTCAAACGTAAATGGGTAGAGGTGACATTAAGACGTTTAAATGTGGATGTGTGTATATTGCAAGAGCATAATTATAGGTTGGGGAGAGATTTGACGTTAAGTGGGTTTACAGTTTATGCGGGTAGTGTTGAAATGATACCCAATATATTTAAGAATGGAGAAATAAATGATGGTGACACGAAGAGGGACAGTAGCTCTAGTGAAATAAATGATGGGGAAACAGGTGTAGACAAGGACACACACTAAACAGTGGTACAAACTAGCAATACCACGGTAGAGAGTAAACAAGGGGATGCCCAGGGAAATACTGAAGATAAATTACCGGAAAAAGTTGAAGACTCCATTGTTAGCACCAGTAACGAAGGCAGACACGAGACAGGAACACACCCATCAATGGGGAACACAGTCACAAAAAAAAGGGCAAACGGAAACCAGGCCTATGTGAATACTATGCACTTGGTATCTGCAGGCATGGAAAATCTGGGAAATCAGATGGGTCATGCAATTATGATCACCCCAGAAAATGCCGTTCCCATATGAAAACAGGCAAATGCAACCTCCCGTCCTGTAAGTTTTTCCACCCTGAAATGTGCCACACATCAATTCAGGAAAGACAGTGCTATAACTTATATTGCCAGGCATACCACCTAAAGGGTACGAGGCGACACAGACCATCCAGACCATGGCAAAATCTGGGTAGCCACAGCCACTCCGGAGAGGTTTTTTAGTGCCAGGAAGGAAAAAAACTGGCAGGAAATGACAGAAATTGTACACCAACTGAAAGCATTTCTGGAGTGGAATCACAGTCAGTGGCCTCCTCTCCATTACAACAGATATTAGAGCCAGGAAAAAAAGACCACCCCCCCATACCACCAATCCAACTACAGTCATCTTTGCTAATATACAGGGTCTAAAGCCAGCAACAAACAAGGTACCTTTTATTCGTGGACTGCTTACAGAGTCAAACGCTATGTTTGCGGCTTTCACAGAGACCCACATAAGAGATCACTTGGACAATGAAATATGGATCCCGGGCTACAACCTATACAGGTGTGACAGAGTGAACAGGCAAAAAGGGGGGGTTGGCCTGTATATCACAGAGTCACTTATATGTTCAGAACTACTAAATGCCTCAAATGATGTAGTTGAAGTACTAGCAATAAAGGTCGAGAATCAAAACCTAGTCATCGTGGTTTTCTACAAGCCCCCGGATGCAACGTCCCAACAATTCCAGGAACAGCTTCTGAAAATCGACCACTGTCTGGAAAATCTTCCAGCTTCTGCCCCCAACATCTTGCTACTGGGGGATTTCAACCTCAGGCACCTAAAATGGAGGAACATTGCAAACAATGTGGTAGCAGAGATAACACCAGGAGGCAGCTCAGATGAAAATTCACACATGCATGAACTTTTAAATCTCTGCAACAAATTCACCTTAAACCAGCAAATAGTGGAGCCCACAAGATTAGAGAATACGCTGGACCTCATCTTCACCAAAAATGATGATCTGATACGAAATGTCATCATATCAAAAACAATATACTCAGATCACAACATAATAGAGGTCCAGACATGCATGTGGGGAGCCCCAGATCAACAAAATGTGATCAGCCGTGAGGGAGCTTTCTCCAAATTCAACTTCAATAACAAAAACATAAGGTGGGACCAAGTAAACCAAGTCCTAAATGATATAAACTGGGAAGATTGCCTAAGCATCACGGATCCCAACCTATGTCTAGAACAAATTAACTCTGTGGTACTCGAGGTTTGCTCAAGGCAAATTCCCTTAAGGAAAAGGAGGAGAAGATGCAAACTAGAAAGAGAGAGGCGCTCCCTATACAGGCGAAGGCAAAGAATAACGGAGCGGTTACAGGAGGCCAATATCTCTGAAATATGTAGAGAGCCACTAGTCAGAGAAATAGCAAACATTGAATTAAAACTAAAGGAATCTTACAGGAATCAAGAGACACGGGAAGAACAAAAAGCCATAAATGAAATTGAAAGAAACCCAAAGTATTTCTTTTCCTATGCAAAATCAAAGTCGAGAACAACAACCAGTATTGGGCCCCTACTTAAACGGGATGAGTCCTACACAGATGACAGCAAGGAAATGAGTGAGTTACTTAAGTCCCAGTATGACTCAGTTTTTAGCGAGCTACTAACCAGACAGAAAATCGAAAACCTAAATGAATTTTTTATGAGAGTGCCACAGAATTTGACAGACGCATGCCTTTCTGACATCACCACGATGCCAAATGACTTCGAAAAGGCAATAAATGACATGCCCATGCACTCTGCTCCAGGCCCAGACTCATGGAACTCCGTGTTCATCAAGAACTGCAAGAAGCCCCTATCACATGCTTTTAACATCTTATGGAGAGGAAGCATGGACACTGGGATCGTCCCGCAGCTACTAAAAACAACAGACATAGCCCCGCTCCACAAAGGAGGAAGTAAAGCAATAGCAAAGAACTACAGACCAATTGCGCTAACGTCCCATATCATAAAAATCTTTGAAAGGGTTCTAAGAAGCAAGATCGACACCCATCTTGATACCCATCAATTGCACAACCCAGGACAGCATGGGTTTAGAGCAGGCCGCTCTTGTCTGTCCCAACTACTGGACCACTACGACAAGGTCCTGGATGCTCTAGAAGATAAACAGAATGCAGATGTTATATACACAGATTTTGCAAAAGCCTTTGACAAGTGTGACCATGGTGTAACAGCACACAAAATGCGTGATAAAGGAATAACAGGAAAAGTTGGTAGATGGATCTATAATTTCCTAACATGTAGAACACAAAGAGTAGTAGTCAACAGAGTAAAGTCTGAGGCAGCTACTGTGAAAAGCTCTGTTCCACAAGGCACAGTACTTGCTCCCATCCTATTCCTCATCCTCATATCAGATATTGACAGGGATATAAGCCACAGTCTTCCTTTGCAGATGACACCCGAATCTGTATGACAGTATCCACCGTTGAAGACACGGCTAGACTCCGAGCAGACATAAACGAAATCTTTAAATGGGCTGCAGAAAACAATATGAAGTTCAATGATGAGAATTTTCAATTACTCAGATACGGAAAACGTGAAGAAATTAAAATCTCATCGGAGTACAAAACTAATTCCAACCACACAATAGAGCGAAAAACTAATGTCAAAGACCTTGGAGTGATCATGTCAGAGGATCTCACCTTCAAGGACCATAACAATGTAGCAATTGCATCTGCTAGAAAAATGACAGGATGGATAATGAGAACCTTCAAAACCAGGGATGCCAAGCCCATGTTGACACTTTACAGATCGCTTGTTCTATCTAGGCTAGAATATTGCTGCACACTAACGGCACCTTTCAAGGCGGGTGAAATTGCTGACCTTGAAAATGTGCAGAGAACCTTCACCGCACGCATAAGTGCGATAAACCACCTCAACTACTGGGAACGCTTGAAGTTCCTAAACCTCTACTCTCTAGAAGCAGGCGGAGAGATACATTATTATATACACATGGAAAATTCTCGAGGGCTTAGTACCAAACTTGCACACAAAAATCACTCCCTACGAAGCCAAAAGACTCGGCAGGCGATGTAACATCCCCCCAATGAAGAGCAGGGGTGCCACTAGCATGTTGAGGGACAACACAATAAGTGTCAGGGGCCCAAGATTGTTCAACTGCCTCCCAGCATACATCAGGGGGATTACCAATAAACCCCTGGTTGTCTTCAAGCAGGCACTGGACAGGCACCTCAAGTCGGTACCTGACCAGCCGGGCTGTGGTTCGTACGTTGGACTGCGTGCGGCCAGCAGTAACAGCCTGGTTGATCAGGCTCTGGTCCAACAGGAGGCCTGGTCACGGACCGGGCCGAGGGGGCGTTGACCCCTGGAATTCTCTCCAGGTAGTGTGGGTAGTTTCAAGGGAGGGTTGGCTATAGGAATACGTGTGACCAGTCCCTTTCGGTTGTTGGCATGGGAAGAGGGGGTGGGAGGTTGGTAAGGGTTGAGGGTTTATGGGGGAATGTCAGAGTGTGTATAGTGGGAGTTTATATACTGGCTATAAGTTGTAGAAAAACTAAGGAAGAGTTTGTGAGAGAGGAGTTGATATATTTCTTACGTGGGTTGCCGGTTGTGACTATTATCACAGGGGATTGGAATTGTGTGATTAGGAAGAGGGATGTGGAACCGAGAGGGGCGGGGTGTGAGTTGGGGGTTTTGTGTGATGTTTTGGGTGCGGCAGGAGTCAGAGATGTAGTAGGGGGCGGTGGGTGGCATATAGAACATACGTAGGGGCTATGCTGCAAGACTCGATCGCGTGTATGTGTCGAGGGATGTTATAGTGGAGGGTGTGGATTGCATTGATGTTGGGTTTTCCGATCACAGGGGTGTGTTGGCAGTGTTGGGATGGGAGAGAGCTGTTAGAACGTATGCTAGTTATTGGAAGCTTAACATGGGCTTATTGCAGGGGGAACTGTGTAGGAGGAGTTTTGAGGAGTGGTGGGAGGGGATGTGGAATGATGGGAAGAACCGGGAAGATGTGGTGGGCTGGTGGAATGGAGTGGCGAAAGTGGGTATTCAGGATTTTTATAAATGTGAAGGTAGAGAGCAGGCGCGATTGCGTTATGGCCTGCAGAGGTATTTGGAGGGGCAGTTGCGAAATTGTTATGTGGGGGGGGGCGGGTTACTCGCTGGAGGACATAGAGGTTTTGAGGGGCCAGTTGAAGGATATACAGAATGAGAGATTCCAGGCTATCAGAGTGAGGGCAGGTATTGAGGATGTGCTGTGGGGGGACAAACCGTCTTTGACTGTCTTGCATGGTTTTCGAAAGAGGAGGCAGTGTATGACGATGACGTCATTGAAGGTGCACGAGGAGTTGGGTGGGTATACGGAGGGACAGGTACTGCGGTCGACAGAGGGTATGAGCGGGTTTGTGGATGTTTGGTTTCGGTGGTATCTAGACCTGAGGTTGGAGGAGGTGGAGGCGAAAGAGGAAGTTTTGGAGGGTATACAGGTAGGGATTAGTGAGGAGGAGAGGAAAGGTATGGAGGGTAGTATAACTGAGGAGGAAGTGTGGTTCGCAGTAAAGGGGATGCAGATGGGTAAAGCGCCGGGAGTCGATGGCTTACCTAGTGATTTTTATGTTCAACATTGGGGAGTGTTGAAGGAATGTTTGACAAAAGTTTTCAATCGTTTGAAGGAAGTAAGGTATATGGGTGAGGATCAGTGCACTGGAGTTGTGGTTATAGTGCCTAAGGGGAAATTGGTGGAAACGATTAGGGATTACAGAGCTATTTCACTTTTATGTGCAGATTACAAAATCTTTGCAAGGATTTTGGGTAATAGGGTTAAAAAGATTTTGGATTCTATCATAGAGCGTGGTCAGTATGGGATACCGGGGAGGTGTATGGGGAATGGGCATGGTAGGATTAGGGCAATCATTGAGGGTCAAGAGGGGGGTGGGGTTTTAGGGCTTGATTGGGAAACGGCTTATGACAGTGTGGATAGGAATATGTTATTTGACATTCTTCATAAGCAGGGATTTGGGAATGAAGTAGTGGGTTGGGTTCAAACGTTGTATGAGGGGGCTTTGGTGCGGGTTGAAGTGAATGGAAGGGTGGGAAACGTGGTGGACATGAAGCGGGGTTTGCGGCAGGGGTGCCCTTTGTTGCAAATTCTGTTTGCATGCTTACAAGACCCTTTTTATATGTTAATATCGAAGGGGGTAGGGGAGGAGGGTCAGGTACCTGGTTGTGCATCAGGAATAGTTGGTTATGTTGTTGACACAACAATTCTCGTAGGTGGGTGGGAGGGGTTAGATGCTATAGGGAGGATTATAAGTGTTTTTGGGGCAGCTTCGGGGATGAGGATTAACAGGGTAAAATCTAAATTGTTAGAGGTGGGGACGTGGGTGGGCGGGGACTTGGGGAAGAGGTATGGTTGACATGTTGTTGAGTGCTTGAAAATTTGTGGATAATTTTTGTAATGATGCGAGTAGGGCGAGGATGAAAATTCTTCTAAGGTGGTAACGGCAACAATAGTGCGAATGAGTGGATAGAGACCGAGATGTGACGTTAATGCAAAGGGTTATGGTAGTGAATGTTTTACTGTATAGTAAATTGTGGCATGTGGCAAGGGTATACCCACTCGTGGGGAAGATGTTGAATTATTACAGCGGAGAGTGTTGCGGATATATGGGGTTTTGGTAGACATTGGCTCAATAAGGAAGTTGTCATGACGCCGGTTAGTAAGGGAGGTTTGGGGTTGATACCCTTACATAGGAGGCTTATAGGGATATATGTAAAGCAGAGATATGTGGAGGAGGGAGGGGTGGGGGGTAAGCGGGTGAGTCGTCATGCGTGAGGTACGGAGGTGGTGGAGTGGACGTGACCTGAGTTTATGTGAGGCAATGTTGAGGGTTTTACTAGTCGTCAGAGAGCCAAGGGGTTTTCGGGTGGGGGGTTTGGACAAGCTTGGGGGAGGGGGGGTATAGTGCAGGGGGTAGCAGAGTACCCAAAGTATAATTGGCGGGCGACTTGGGTAGGTTTCCGGAAGTTGAGGCTGAGGGCGAGGGTTAGGGAGATGGTTTTTCGATTCCTACATGGAATCTTGGCTTCTAAAGCCCAATTGTTTTTAATGGGTTTAGCGAGTGAGGGTACTTGTTTGAGATGTGGGTTTTTGGATACGTGGTAATATGCGGTGTATTTTTGTGAAGATTTAGGCGGGATACGGGAATGGTTTGGACAGGTTCTTAGGAGTGTGGGTGGGTGTAGGCTTTCGATGTTAGGGGCTTTAAGCCTGGATATTGGTGGGTTTGGGGAAAATGTACGTAGAGGAATAATGTACCTGGTGGTTGATTTCATATATGTGTCGTGGGGTATGCGCGAGGTAGTGGGTGGGAGGCGGGTTCGTGCCTTGGCGGCACATTTTTACAGGACGAAATGTAGGAATCAGGGTTTGTATGGGAGAACTTGGGTTGAGGCTTTCTCTGAGGGTTATAGAACGATGACGGTGGTGTCCCTTTTAACGTTTTGGGGATGAAGTAGGAGCCAATCGAGGGGGACTGGTCGAGGGGGGGGAGGGGGGAGGTTGGGCATATCGGGAAGGGGCTGACTAGGTTATAGTTTGGTTGATTGATGTGTGGTTGGTTAGGCGTGGGTATACAGGGTTGAAGCTAGGATGGGTTGGGTCGGGTTGGGTCTGGGTGGTATCGTGGGTGTCTGAGTTTTGGACGTTTCAGGGGTTTTATGGGGTTGTAGGTAATTTTTCAGGTGTGTGTTGACTCAGACTTGGAGTGATGTTGGTTTGAGGGGGGTCATAGGGGTCATGGACGCATGGGGTTTTCCTCTAGGATGTAGTAGTGTAATATTCTAAAGATCAAGTAGTAGGGTTTGTCGGTGGTGATGTGCTGGCAGCTTGCATTTATGTGGCAGGTTTGAGGTTAGGAGGTATTAGGTGTTAGACAACCGACAGTGTGCAGGTGTGCTTGGGTGCAGTTGGCCCAGGTATCTGTGGCAATTCATGTAGGATTAAGTTGATGTTTTGCTATGTATTTCTTAGGTTTAACGTTTTTAGTACTGTATTCTGTATGTGTTTACTATCTTTTGTTTGAATTTACATTATGTGCAGCTTCTGCATATTTGTGTTTTTTTCTAGAGTGTTTGTATATGTATGCAACACAAATGTGTTTTGTGTGGACTTATTCTCTGGTGTGGGAGTGTGACGTTGTGTTGTAGACAGTGTTGTCTACGGTAGGAATGGCTTGATGTTAATGTATTTCATATTTAAGATGATGTTGTGGTGTGACCCTTGTTACGGGGGTCAGTTGTTTTTATGTGTTATTGTGCAACAACTGTTTTATAGGCAGAAAGTTTAAGGTTTTATGTTATTTCATGCCTATGTACTGCGTTTTGTGGTAGGGAAGAAGTAGGATATGTAACCAAAGGTTTAATTTTACGGTGTTTTTGGGACACTGTATGTACAGTTTCATTGACAGTGTGTTATGTTCTTGTATATAAAATTTAGCTAGGATAGGTAGTAGGATGGACATTTTTTTGCTTTTGCTTTTGGCACGGGTTCTTATTATAGGATATATTGACAGATGTGTTTATTTCTGTTCTGTTTGCTTGTTTTTGTTTATATGAGCCTGATTTGTTCTTGGGCATTTATTGGATTGTTATGTATATATGTGTTTTTAAATAAAATATAAAAAAAAAAATTCTCATCTCTATCCACCACAATCCCCCACTACAATCATCGGCAAGACATTCTCATCTCTATCCACCACAATCCCTCACTACAAGCAGCGGCAAAACATTCTCATCTCTATCCACCAAAATTACCACTACCGACAACCACCCACAGCAAGACATTCTTATCTCTATCCACTACAATCCCCACTACAAGCAGCGGCAATATATTCTCGTCTCTATCCACCAAAATTACAACTATACCAACAACCAGCCATGGTGGCAAGACATTCTTATCTCTATCCACCACAATCACCACCACTACCAGCCATCCTCTAGTTTCCTATTAACGTGTTAAGTTGAGAGTTTACTATTATACCATTGAAAGTGCTATATTATTATTATTATTATTATAATAAAAAAGAAGCGCTGAAAGTGCTATAATAAGTGCTATAATAAAAGTGCTATATAATAAAGACTTGCAGTAAAGTATAACAGTA
>WNWK01034748.1:0-20257 GCA_009830355.1 Cherax destructor
CAGTTCTGTTCGATATCAAATGCAGATTTTAGATCAAGAAATGTGGTAAAACTAGTAGAGGTGTGTGAGGTGAGAAAGGTGGAGATACAATTCTGCACACTCTTACTTTTCATGAACCCATAGAGGGAGGGGAAGAGTTGGTGTCTGATTCTATAGTACAGTCTGTTAAGTATCATTCTTTCAAAAATTTTACAAAGACAGCTAGTTAAGGAGATCGGTCTAAATGTATCAGGCTGTTGGGGCTTAGGGATAGGCACAATGAGACTATTGGTCCAGGAAGTAGGAAGAACTCCCTCAATGTAACTGGTATTATACAGTGCCAACAAAGGATTATTAGGCACGTGCCTTAAAGTTCTGAGAATATCATAGGTTATATAGCCGTACAGTAGGAGCTGCCAGAAGGACCGGTTTTTATCTCCAACACGCAAGTTATACTTTTGTACAATACCGATCATTATTACTCTGTTTAATCATCTTCCAGTGGTCTGTCTCGCGTAACCCAAACAACCCCTACAGGATTCATTAAATAAGTGACACTGGATCTCGTCAGATCCAAGAAATAAGGGAACCATTGAGTGGATTCAAAACTGATATCCTTGTCCGGATTCAATATGCGGACGGAGCTTTAAGGGACCTTATCAAACACCCAAACAATAACAATAACAATAACTTTTATGAGGTAAGATTGTCCAAACACTTACACATGCAAATAAAATAGATACGATACAAATAGACGGATCACCACTTCAGGGAACCTATTAGTAGAATATACAGTAAAGCAAACAACAAAATCAATCATGAAACCCTGTGTAGTATGCAAACTAACAAGCAAACGTTCCTCTGCATGGATTACATGCAACTTTTGTGGTAAATGCTGCCACGCCCCTTGTGTAGACATTCAAGACTCTACCACCCGAGATATTAAACAAGGGAAGTGTTTTTTTGTATGTCCAAATGAGACCGAACTGTGTAATAAAATCACATCGATATTAAAAGATGACAACACCAAATCGGACTTCATAAAAAACATGACAGCTTTCTATAACAGTTGGGACAGTAAAAATCAGGGCCAGATGATGCTACCGCCCCTGGTACAGATGTTGAAATGGTAGCCATTAAATTTAAGAATGGAGAAATAAATGATGGTGACCTGAAGAGGGACAGTAGCTCTAGTGAAATAACTGATGGGGAAACAGGTGTAGATAAGGACACACACAAAACAGTGTTACAAACTAGCAATAACACGGTAGATAGTAAACAAGGGGATGCCCAGGGAAATACTGAAGATAAATTACCGGAAACAGTTGAAGGCTCCATTGTTAGCACTAGTAACGAAGACAGACACGAGACAGGAACACACCCACCAATGGGGAACACAGTCACAAAAAAACAGGGCAAACAGAAACCAGGCCTATGTGAATATTATGCACTTGGTATCTGCAGGCGATGTAACGTCCCCCCAATGAAGAGCAGGGGTGCCACTACCACGTTGAGGGACAACACAATAAGTGTCAGGGGCCCAAGATTGTTCAACTGCCTCCCAGCATACATCAGGGGGATTCCCAAAAAACCCCTGGCTGTCTTCAAGCAGGCACTGGACAGGCACCTCAAGTCGGTACCTGACCAGCCAGGCTGTGGTTCGTACGTTGGACTGCGTGCGGCCAGCAGTAACAGCCTGGTTGATCAGGCTCGGGTCCAACAGGAGGCCTGGTCACAGACCGGGGCGTGGGGCGTTGACCCCAGGAATTCTCTCCAGGTAGACTCCAGGTAGATACTGAGCCAGAATTCCCGCCTTTATGCCTATACCCACGCGACCGCTGCTCTCCCCCCAGCCTCCACCTCTGCCCACTTGACCAGGCATCTGGCGCATGCGTGTGAATTCGTTGGTTCTCTTCAGTTAATGTTAAGCAACAGCAACACATTAATGATATCTATTCATATTGGAAAGTATATCTAGTATAACTTTCGGAAAATACTAATATTTTCCACAGCCTTAAAGTCTTGAATATTTACTCACTGGAGCAGAGGAGAGATACATGATAATATATACCTGGTTCTAAATCTGCACACTGCCATAACAACATACTGAAGCGAGAGATATAGGAAAAATGAACAATAAACCCAGTGAAAAGTAGGGATGTAGTGGGCACAATAAGGGAACACTGTATCAACATTGGTGGCCTGATTATTCAACATCTTATCAGAAGATTTCAGAAACACTGCTGGAACAAGTGTAGAAGTCTTCAAGAGGAAACTGGTCAAGTATCTTCACCAAGTGCCAGATCAACCAAGATGTGATGGCCAGCAGCAACAGCCTGATTGACCAAGCTAGCACCAGATAAGCCTGGCCCATGGCAGAGCTCCGGGAGTATTATGACTCTGGAAACTCATCAAAGGTAAGTTACACCCAAGCGTCTCAATTATTGTTAGTTTTCTAAACAGTTTATACAAATTTTGGACACACCTTTGATAAGTTCAGAGAGTTTTTCTATTCCTGGAGCCCAGCCATAGGCCAGGCTCGTCTGGTGCTTGCCTGGTCAACCAGGTTGTTGCTACTGGCGGTCTGCTAACCCACATATCCATCACAGACTGGTTTATCTGGCACCTGATGAAGATACTTGTCCACTTTCCTGTGGAAGACTTGTACACTTGTGGCAGTAGTTTCTGAAGTCTTCTGCTAACATGTACAATAATCTGGGTCCTGAATATTAATAGTGTTCCCTTATTGTACCCCCCACACTTAAAGGACTACATACACCTCGCTCAAACTTGCTGTCAATGATAAATTTTGACCTAAAATGAGGTGAGGTGTTGATTCCGAAATCTCGGTCGGTCTTACCAGATGGCGACCCGGCCCGGCTCCTGGCGAGGAGAGCGAGACCGAAGTCTCCTGGGAGGGTACCTCAGCGGTGGGACCAACTGGTCCAGGCCTAGCCTATTCGCCCACAAGCACGTAGGTAGATAGTTGCTAGCCCTCTGGTCTGCCTTCCCGCCCAAGGGGCTGACGGGAAGGACAGGCTTGCGAGCCGCAGATGGTAGCAAGCTCCAGCCTTGGCACCTACCCTGCCCTAGAAGGGCTGGGCATGGTGATCGACCACCTAAAATGAGTTTGTGCAGTGAGTGTGCACACTATAAAATTATTATTATAATCAAAAGAAGCACACTATATTAAAAAAAAAAATTCCTGCCTCATGAAAATGGTAACATTGAGGTGTTTTTTTTAGGGCGGTTTTTATGATTTTATTGACTGTTTCTTGTATCAACTGATACTTGCGAAATAGTGATCATTTTAGTTAGTTTCAGTTAGAAAGTAGCTTGAAAATAGAGTTCAAAATAGCAGAAATATTAGGTTTATGGCGATCTTCCTAAGGAGGGTTAGGGCCCCCTACCAGCCTCGTATATTTGTCTGATGGGTTTCACTACGTGTTCTTCAATTATTGGGATAAACTAAGCCATGACCAACCATTCTTGGTTATATTTTATTAATATGAGAAACATGGTAATTATTATAATCATGGAGAGCGCTAAACCCGTAGGATTATACAGCACATGTGAGGGGGGGGTGATGGAAGGTATTCAGACTCAATTCAAAGAACTGGAGCACAGATCCAATTCCCTAGATCAAGAGCCCCTCACCAGCGTCAAGGAACCTCCATTGAGGGGAGAAACATGGTAAAACGTACATTTTTTAGTGATGATGAATTCAAAATGAAGGTCAGGTATTATGTAGGAGAGGCCTAGGGACGTGATTATGTAGGAGAGGCCTAGGGACGTGATTATGTAGGAGAGGCCTAGGGACGTGATTATGTAGGAGAGGCCTAGGGACGTGATTATGTAGGAGAGGCCTAGGGACGTGATTATGTAGGAGAGGCCTAGGGACGTGATTATGTAGGAGAGGCCTAGGGACGTGATTAATGAACAGAGGAAATGATGCTTTAGTTCCTCGTGTTTAGTCAATAGAACACAAAATATCGAGGAATTTGGTCAAAATGAGAATTGAAACTGGCTTACTATAGTACCCAAATCGAGCAAAATTGCCGATGTGTAAATTGTGCCCAGCTAATTTTGCGCCAATGTAATTCTGAGTTTTCTATTAAATTTCATGTTTGGTGTCATTATCTTCAGAAAATAATTATCTACCATTTCAGGTTTTTTTTTTATTTCTTTGAAAGGTTTCATAACTATCGTGGAAACTTGACGTAAATCTGACAGAGAACATTTTGAAATTTATTAAGCATAACATTCGTGGAATAGATGTGTCCTCTAACACTAAATGCTAGAGGACCATCAAGCAGGTGTGGCAGGGTACTGATTCTTCTGTCCTCTATATATTATCAGTGCATAGGAAGAGTAATCCTACGAAATACTACATTAGGTGAGGAACACACACACACACAATATATATGTGGAAAATATTGGTATTTTCCGAAAGTTGTAATTGATAAACTTTCCAATATGAATAGATATCATTGCTGTGTTGCTGTTGGCTTAACATTAACTGAAAAGAACCAACGAATTCACACGCATGCGCGAGATGCCTGGTGAAGTGGGCAGGGAGCTGGGTAGAGGGGAATAGGAGAGAGTGAACAGCGAGCCTACCGAGCCGATATCCGGTGATGGGATGGCGAGCGGAATTTGTCGTGAGACGTCCGCCAAATCGGATTTAATTACCTCCTTTCGTAATGTGGAGGAATATCCAGGGAAGCGGCAAATATAAAGTGGGACAATCGGTCCAGGAGGTCCAGTAATCGGACAATAATTGTGAAATAAGGTGCCGCCGGCGAGTGACGCGGTCATAGGCCTATTTTGAACTGAGTGAAATAACCATATGGCAGGATAAAGTCGTAACCCTGATGCAGGGGAATTTCGTCTTAGAAGAGACTGAAATATATTCGATGAACTTTGGGAAATGGTGAATACGGTGAAACCGAGTTGTAAATAATCAGGGGTTGATTGTACCGGGTGAGGCTAGCTTGGGTACGCCATACCCCGACCGCCATATTGGACGCGGTTGAAATGAACTAACATATCGCAAGTTATCTACTCGAAATCCAAGTATCGAGACTGTGAATGTGTATAAACTAGTGGGGCATTAAGCCGGGATATACGTAATATGTAAAGTTATACGTATAAACAGTACAAAAGGTCGGATTAGTGAGAGGATCTGATTCGCTACCCCGACCAACCACATGTTAACTAACGCTCGGTCTCGTGGGCGTATAAGAGTGCACGGAAATTAACCTTCCTTGACTCGACGAGACAGCTAATACCATCGCGATCGAATCAGATCGCAGGAGGACGTCAACAACGGAACGACTCCCTCATCTAAAGCTAAGTACTCTGCTGTCTACTTTGTTATTGGCCAATGATATTGTTACGCACAGTAGATGTACTTTAGCTAGGTCAACGATCTACGATACACCGCTATGATGCTGTTAATTAGGTGAGTGTTGGTCATGTTAATTTAACTAAGTGTTCTCTACCTCTTCTCCGGAGTGATCAGTTGTTTAATAACCAATACAGTCCACTTAAATTTAATATAACATAACTATAATAAATGATCTTCTCAGATTTATTTATACTGGTCCAGAGTGCAGTGGGCTAACGAGAATATTGAAGGTACCCCCTCGGTGCGGCCAGGAGCGGGTAAAGTTCTCACATACCTTAAAGGGAATGACTGCGGTAAAATTATACGAGTCTGTCATCTCCTGGGAGTTTTTTATTGCCAGTGGCGGTGTCCCAGATAGACTTATCTCTCACAATTCCCACAATATATATATATATATATATATATATATATATATATATATATATATATATATATATATATATATATATATATATATATATATTTTTTTTTATTAACACATCGGCCGATTCCCACCAAGGCAGGGTGGCCCGAAAAAGAAAAACTTTCATCATCATTCACTCCATCACTGTCTTGCCAGAAGGGTGCTTTACACCACAGTTACAAAACTGCAACCACCCAGGGAGGTACTACCGTCCTGCCAGGTGACTGTGAAACAGAAACCTGAAACTGTTTTACATGATGGTAGGATTGCTGGTGTCTTTTTCTGTCTCATAAACACGCTGGATAACAGGTATATCTAGCTACTTCTACTTACACTTTAGGTCACACTACACTGGCATACACATGCATATATATACATACACACATCTAGGTTTTTCTTCTTTTTCTTAATAGCTCTTGTTCTTTTTATTTTCTCTATTGTCCATGGGGAAGTGGAAAAGAATCTTTCCTCCGTAAGCCATGCGTGTCGTATGAGGCGACTAAGATGCCGGGAGCAATGGGCTAGTAACCCCTTCTCCTGTACAAATTTACTAAAAACGAGAAGAAGAAAAAATTTATATATATATATGTCGTGCCGATTAGGTAAAACTGGTCAATTAGCAAGAACTCATCTAAAATTAAGTCCTTTCTAAAATTTTCTCTTATACGTTTAAAGATATATTTTTTTCAATAATGTTAATGTAAGAATTTATAATTTTGTACCAAGAGAAACTGTGAAAACCTACCTAACCTTATTACAACAAGCGCAATTTAATTTAGCCTAACCCAACTAAATATATTTTAGATACGTTAACATTAATTTAATAATAAACAAACACAATGAAATATATTTTTTCGTTATGTTCAGAATGATTTTGGCGAAATTATTGCATACACAAATTTTCACATGTCTTATATGGCAAGGTGAGCCAAAATAGCAAGTTTTACCTAATCGGCACGACATATATATATATATATATATATATTATATATATATATATATATATATATATATATATATATATATATATATATATATATATATATATATGCAAAAGATCACAGTAAACAGGTGATATCAAAATATGCAAGACAACCACTATGAAAAATATAGAGGAATTCCAAGCGCTTTTGTGACTACTCACATTATCAAGGAACTATGGAATTCCTCTATATTTTTCATAGTATTATCTTCATATATATATATATATATATATATATATATATATATATATATATATATATATATATATATATATATATTTAACAAGTCGGCCGTCTCCCACCGAGGCAGGGTGACCCAAAAAGAAAGAAAATCCCCAAAAAAGAAAATACTTTCATCATTCAACACTTTCACCTCACTCATACATAATCACTGTCTTTGCAGAGGCGCTCAGATACGACAGCTGAGAATAAGTCCCTCCCAGCTGTCACTATCCCAGACTCCTCCTTTAAAGTGAAGGCATTGTACTTCCCATTCCCAGGACTCAAGCCCAACTAAATCAATTAACTGGTTTCACTGAATCCCTTCACAAAATATTACCCTGATCACACTCCAACAGCTCGTCAGGTCCCAAAAACCATTCGTCTCCATTCACTCCTATCTAACACGCCCACAAAACCTCCTTTACCCTCTTCCTCCAACCTTTTCGAGGACGACCCCTACCCCTCCTTCCTTCCCCTACAGATTTATACGCTCTCCAAGTCATTCTACTTTGATCCATTCTCTCTAAAGGACCAAACCACCTCAACAACCCCTCTTCAGCCCTCTGACTAATACTTTTAGTAACTCCACACCTCCTCCTAATTTCCACACTCCGAATTTTCTGCATAATATTTACACCACACATTGCCCTTAGACAGGACATCTCCACTGCCTCCAGCCGCCTCCTCGCTGCAGCATTTGCAACCCATGCTTCACACCCATATAAGAGTGTTGGTACCACTATACTTTCGTACATTCCCTTCTTTGCCTCCATGGATAACGTTTTTTTTCTCCACAGATACCTCAACACACGACTCACCATTTTTCCTTCATCAATTCTATGGTTAACCTCATCCTTCATAAACCCATCCGCTGACACGTCAACTCCCAAATATTTGAAAACATTTACGTCTTCCATAATCCCTCTCTCCAATGTGATATCCAATTTTTCTTTATTTAAATCGTTTGATACCCTCATCACCTTACTCTTATCTATGTTCACTTTCAACTTTCTACCTTTACACACCCTCCCAAACTCCTCCACTAACCTTTGCAACTTTTCTTTAGAATCTCCCATAAGCACAGTATCATCAGCAAAAAGTAACTATGTCAACTCCCATTTTGCATTTAATTCCCCATAATTTAATCCCACCCCTCTCCCCAAAACCCTAGCATTTACTTCTTTTACAACCCCATCTATAAATATATTAAACAACCATGGTGACATTACACATCCCTGTCTAAGACCTACTTTTACTGGGAAGTAATCTCCCTCTCTCCTACACACCCTAACCTGAGCCTCACTATCCTCATAAAAACTGTTTACAGCCTTCAATAACTTACTACCTATTCCATACACTTGCAATATTTGCCACATTGCTCCCCTATCCACTCTACTATATGCCTTTTCTAAATCCATAAATACAATGAAAAGTTCCCTACCTTTATCTAAATACTGTTCACATATATGCTTCACTGTAAACACTTGATCTATACATCCCTTACCCACTCTAAAGCCTCCTTGCTCATCTGCAATCCTACTCTCTGTCTTACCTCTAATTCTTTCAATAATAACCCTGCCATACACTTTACCTGGTATACTCAGTAAACTTATTCCATTATAATTCTTACAATCTCTTTTATCCCCCTTCCCTTTATATAAAGGAACTATACATGCTCTCTGCCAATCCCTAGGTACCTTCCCATCTTTCATACATTTATTAAACAAAAATACCAACCACTCCAACACTATATCCCCCCCTGCTTTTAACATTTCTGTCATGATCTCGTCAGTTTCAGTTGCTTTACCCCCTTTCATTCTATGTAATTCCTCACGCACCTCCCCACACTCATTATTTACTGGAGTGCGATAAAATTAATGAATTCAAAGACAACTCATTCAGAAATGTTCAAGATATGTCAAAGTATTTTATCCACAGTGGTATATTACAAACCATTCTGGAAAAATACCCTGACTTTGCTCCCTGTAAATAAAGCATTACCACGTGTGTGTGTGTGTGTGTGTGTGTGTGTGTGTGTGTACTCACCTAGTTGTGGATGCAGGGGTCGATTCACAGCTCCTGGCCCCGCCTCTTCACTGGCCGCTACAGGGTCACTCTCCCTGCTCCATGAGCTTTATCATAGCTCTTCTTAAAGCTATGTATGGAACCTGCCTCCACTACATCGCTTCCCAAACTATTCCACTTCCCGACCACTCTGTGACTGAAGAAATACTTCCTAACATCTCTGTGATTCATCTGAGTCTTCAGCTTCCAACTGTGTCCCCTTGTTGCTGTGTCCCATCTCTGGAACATTCTGTCTTTGTCCACCTTGTCAATTCCTCTCAGTATCTTATATGTCGTTATCATGTCCCCCCTATCTCTCCTGTCCTCCAGTGTCGTCAAGTCGATTTCCCTTAACCTCTCCTCGTAGGACATACCTCTTAGCTCCGGAACTAGTCTTGTTGCAAACCTTTGCACTTTATCTAGCTTTTTTACGTGCTTGGATAGGTGTGGGTTCCAAACTGGTGTTGCATACTCCAGTATGGGCCTAACGTACACAGTGTACAGGGTCCTGAACGATTCTTTATTAAGATGTCGGAATGCTGTTCTTAGGTTTGCTAGGCGCCCATATGCTGCAGCAGTTATTTGGTTGATGTGTGCCTCAGGAGATGTACCTGGTGATATACTCACCCCAAGGTCTTTTTCCTTGATTGAGGTTTGCAGTCTCTGGCCCCAAAGGCTGTACTCCGTCTGCGGTCTTCTTTGCCCTTCCCCAATCTTCATGACAAACAAACAAACAAACAAACAAACAAATTTTATTTCATTGCAGATTACATGGGTATCGGAAGTTACAATGTAAATTGAGTGCAAGGAGAGCCACTGACATGCCATGGCATTAGGGGCAGCTTATTCTAGTCCTTAAAAACTATGTACTTAATATTAGAGAAATTTATTGAGTTTATTCTAGTTAAAAATTATTTTCAAAATTACAATATGATGAAATTTTACTGTTTAAATTATTATATAATGATATTAGATATTAGATTGTTACAGGTGTTAAGATTCTTGAATGATAATATGGAATTGAGATTATCTTAAGGAAAATAACATTGAGCATTTTTTATATTAACTTATAATATGAGTAGGGGGTAACATAATAGTAACATATTATTAAAAATTGAGATTATCGTATAGGAAAGTAACAATGAGTATTTTTCAAAGTAGTTTATAGCATGATCATTTAGGTTTGGGTGAGTAGGTGGTTTTTGAGTTGAGTCTTAAATTGATTTTCAGACAAGATTATCTTAATATTTACTGGTAATGAATTCCAGATTCTGGGGCCCTTTATGTGCATAGAATTTTTACATAGGTTGATATGAACACGGGGTATATCAAAAAGTGATCTGTGTCGTGTGTTGTGGTCATGGGTCCTATTAAAGTTGGTGAGGAGAGTTTTGAGCAGAGGGTTTATATTAGAGTGTAAAGTTTTATATATGTAGTAGGCACAAGAGTAAGTATGAATGTTCTTTACGGTGAGTAGTTTGAGACTTGAATATTGGTGGACTTTGCACTTGGTGGGGTTGAACTCCAGGAGCCAATTGCTGGACCAGGCTTGCAGCCTGTCCAGATCCCTTTGTAGTTCTGCCTGGTCCTCGTCCGACTGAATTCTTCTCATCAACTTCACATCATCTGCAAACAGGGACACTTTGGAGTCTATTCCTTCCGTCATGTCGTTCACAAATACCAGAAACAGCACTGGTCCCAGGACTGACCCTGTGGAACCCCGCTCGTCACCGGCGCCCACTCTGACACCTCACCACGTACCATGACTCGCTGCTGTCTTCCTGACAGGTATTCCCTGATCCATTGTAGTGCCTTCCCTGTTACCCCTGCCTGGTCCTCCAACTTTTGCACTAATCTCTTGTGTGGAACTGTGTCAAACGCCTTCTTACAGTCCAAGAATATCAATCTACCCACCCCTCTCTCTCTTGCCTTATTGCTGTCACCCTGTCGTAGAACTCCAGTAGGTTTGTGACACAGGATTTCCCGTCCCTAAAACCGTGTTGGCCGTCGTTGATAAGCTCATTCCTTTCTAGGTGCTCCACCACTCTTCTCCTGACTATCTTCTCCATGACCTTGCATGCTATACATGTAAGTGACACTGGTCTGTAGTTTAGTGCTACGTTCCTGTCTCCTTTTTTAAAAATTGGAACTACATTTGCTGTCTTCCATACCTCAGGTAGTTGCCCTGTTTCGATAGATGTGTTAACGTGTGTGTACTCACCTAATTGTGGTTGCAGGGGTCGAGACTCAGCTCCTGGTCCCGCCTCTTCGCTGTCTGCTACTGGGTCTCTGCTCTCCCTGCTCCATGAGCTTTATCATACCTTGTCTTAAAACTATGTATGGTTCCTGCCTCCACTATATCTTTCTCTAGACTAATCCACTTCCTGACTACTCTGTGGCTGAAGAAATGCTTCCTAACATCCCTTTGACTCATCTGAGTCTTCAGCTTCCAGTTGTGTCCCCTTGTTTCTGTGTTCCCTCTCTGGAACATCCTGTCACTGTCTACCTTGTCAATTCCCAGCAGTATTTTGTATGTCGTTATCATGTCTCCTCTGACCCTTCTTTCCTCCAGTGTTGTTAGTCCTATTTCCCTCAACCTTTCTTCATAAGACAGACCCCTGAGTTGTGGAACTAACCTTGTCGCAAACCTTGCACTTTCTCTAGTTTCTTTACGTGCTTGACCAGGTGTGGGTTCCAGACTGGTGCTGCATATTCTAGTATGGGCCTGACGTACACGGTATACAGTGTCTTGAACGATTCCTTGTTAAGGTACGGAACGCTAATCTTAGGTTTGCCAGTCGCCCATATGCTGCCGCAGTTATCTGGTTGATGTGTGCCTCTGGAGACGTGCTTGGCGTAATACTCACTCCAAGGTCTTTCTCCTTTGCCGAGGTTTGTAGCCTTTGTCCGCCTAGCTTGTACTCTGTCAGCGGTCTTCTTTGCCCTTCTCCGATCCTCATGACTTTGCATTTGGAGGGATTGAATTCAGAAGCCAATTGCTAGACCAGATGTCGAGCTTGTCCAGGTCTGTTTGCAGCCCTGCCTGGTCCTCTTCCGATGTGATTCTCCTCATTATTTTCACATCATTCGCGAATAGAGACACTTCTGAATCTATCCCGTCCATCATGTCATTTACATATACCAGGAATAACACTGGTTCTAGGACTGACCCCTGCGGTACACCGCACCATGACCCGTTGCTGTCTCCCTTTGAGGTATTCCCTGATCCATTCCAGTGCCCTTCCTGTTATACCTGCTTGTTCTTTCAACTTCTTTACTAATCTCATGTGAGGAATTGTGTCGAAAGCCTTCCTGCAGTCCAGGAAAATGCAATCAACCCACCCTTCTCTCTCCTGCCTTACCTCTGTTACTTTATCATAGAACTCTAGGAGGTTTGTTACACAGGATTTGCCTTCCCGGAATCCGTGCTGTCTGGTGTTTATTATCCTGTTCAGCTCGAGGTGTTCCACCATTCTTTTCCTGATGATTTTCTCCAGGACTTTGCACACTATACATGTAAGTGACACCGGTCTATAGTTTAGTGCCTCTTTTCTGTCTCCTTTTTTAAAAATGGGGACTACGTTGGCCTTCTTCCATACCTCAGGTAGCTGCCCAGTTTCAAGGGATGTGTTGAATATTATGGTAAGTGGCACACTCAGTACCTCAGCTCCTTCCCGAAGAACCCACGGGGAGATATTGTCCGGACCCATCGCCTTTGAGGAATCGAGGTCACTGAGTAACTGCTTCACTTCCTCCTCAGTTGTGTGTGTGCCCTCTAGCACTTGGTACATCCCTTGTTGGTGACGAACCCCATCCTGTCTACCCAGCTGCCTTCCTTCCTCCATTGTGAATACTTCCATAAACCTCAAGTTGAGCTCCTCACATACCTCTTGATCATTACTTGTGAGTTCCCCATCTTCTCTCCTCAGCCTTATCACCTGGTCCTTGACTGTTGTCTTCCTTCTGAGGTGACTACATCAGTTTCAGGTCAGACTTAACTTTCGATGCTATGTCATTTTCGTACTGTTTCTGGGCCTCCCTCCGTACTTGTGCATACTCGTTTCTAGCTCTTCTACTAGTCTCTCTGTTTACCTGGGTTCTTTGCCTTCTGTACCGTTTCCATTCTCTGATACTCTGAATCTTTGCCTCCCTGCACCTTTGGGTAAACAAGGGGCTCTTTCTGGCCTTTCCATTTAATCCTTTGTCTCTGGGTATAAACCGTTCCTCTGCCTCCTTGCACTTTGCCCCTACGTATTCCATCATTTCATTTATTGTCAGTCCTTCCATTTCCCCTTCCCACTGAACGTCCTGCAGGAAATTCCTCATGCCCGTGTAGTTTCCTCTTTTAAAGTCTGGTTTGTCTCTATCAGTACTGTTTTCCCTCTCTACCTGTAGCTCTACAATGTACTCAAAGCTAAGCACCATATGGCCACAGGCTCCCAGGGGGCTCTCGTGCGTTATGTCTTCAATATCTGAGCTGTTCAGGGTGAATACAAGGTCCATTCTTGCTGGTTCATCTTCTCCTCTCTCTCTGGTCGTGTCCCTGACATGTTGGTGCATCAGGTTTTCCAGTACCACGTCCATCATCTTGGCTCTCCAAGTTTCTGGACCCCCACGTGGTTCATGGTTCTCCCAGTCGATGTGTGTGTGTGTGTACATTCACCTAGTTGTACTCACCTAGTTGTGGTTGCAGGGGTCGAGTCAAAGCTCCTGGCCCCGCCTCTTCACTGGCCGCTACTGGGTCACTCTCCCTGCGCCATGAGCTTTATCATACCTCTGCTTAAAGCTATGTATAGAGCCTGCCTCCACTACATCCTTCCTAACTATTCCACTTGACAACTCTGTGACTGAAGAAATACTTCCTAACATCTCTGTGATTCATCTGAGTCTTCAACTTCCAACTGTGTCCCCTTGTTGTTGTGTCCCATCTCTGGAACATTCTGTCTCTGTCCACTTTGTGTGTGTGTGTGTGTCTGTGTGTGTGTGTATTAATTACCATTTTGTCCTAAGCTGCAAATATCTTTGTAACTTGTCATGATTGTGACCAGATCCACCTGAGTTTATTACCTCTGTAACTTGCTCAGCTATCAAACTTTGAGGTCCAGTCCCTGGACCCATTATGTACCTCTGTAATCTTTTGACTACCGCCCACAGAATGGGTATGGGGTGCATAATAAAGATATCAAACTAAGTCCTAAGCGCATGTCGATTGGAAGCTAGGCCTGTTGTATATGCGTGCGTGTATGTGTGTGTACTCACCTATTTGTACTCACCTATTTGTGGTTGCAGGGGTCGATTCATAGCTCCTGGCCCCGCCTCTTCACTGACTGCTACTAGGTCCTCTCTCTCCGTGCTCCATGAGCTTTATCAAACCTCGTCTTAAAACTATGTATGGTTCCTGCCTCCACTACGTCACTTTCTAGGCTATTCCACTTCCTGACAACTCTATGACTGAAGAAATACTGCCTAACATCCCTTTGACTCATAGGAGTCTTCAACTTCCAATTGTGACCCCTTGTTTCTGTGTCCCTCTCTGTAACATCTTGTCTCTGTCCACCTTGTCTATTCCTCGCAGTATTTTATATGTCGTTATCATGTCTCCCCTAACCCTCCTGTCCTCTTGTGTCATCAGGCCGATTTCCCTTAACCTTTCTTCGTAGGACAATACCCTTAGCTCTGGGACTAGTCTTGTTGCAAACCTTTGCACTTTCTCTAATTTCTTGACGTGCTTGACCAGGTGTGGGTTCCAAACTGGTGCTGCATACTCTAGTATGGGTCTGACGTATATGGTGTACAGAGTCTTGAACGATTCCTTAGTGAGGTATTGGAACGCTATTCTTAGGTTTGCCAGCCGCCCGTATGCTGCAACAGTTATCTGATTGATGTGTGCCTCAGGAGATGTGCTCGGTATTATACTCACCCCAAGATCTTTTTCCTTGAGTGAGGTTTGCAGTTTTTGGCCACCTAGCCTATACTCTGTCTGCGGTCTTCTTTGCCCTTCCCCGATCTTCATGACTTTACATTTGGCAGGGTTAAATTTAAGGAGCCAGTTCCTGGACCAGGGTTGTAGCCTGTCCAGGTCTCTTTGTAGTCCTGCCTGATCCTCGACTGATTTAATTCTTCTCATTAACTTCACATCATCTGCAAACAGGGACACTTCTGAGTCTATTCCTTCCGTTATGTCATTCACATATACCAAAAACAGCACAGGTCCTAGGACTGACCCCTGTGGAACCCCACTCGTCACAGGTGGCCACTCTGACACCTCGTCACATACCATGACTCGTTGTTGTCTCCCTGTCAGATATTCTCTGATCCATTGCAGTGCCTTTCCTGTTACGTGTGACTGATCCTCTAGCTTTTGCATTAACCTCGTGTGAGGAACTGTGTCGAATACCTTCTTGCAGTCCAAGAAAATGCAGTCTATCCACCCCTCTCTCTCTTGTCTTACTTCTGTTACCTTGTCATAAAATTCCAGTTTCCCTGAAACCGTGCTGGTTGTCGTTTATAAGCTTTTGTCTTTCTAGGTGCTCCACCACTCTCCTCCTGATGATCTTCTCCATGACTTTGCATACTATACACGTCAGTGACACAAGTCTGTAGTTTAATGCCTCGTGTCTGTCTTCTTTCTTAAAAATTGGGACTACATTTGCCATCTTCCACGCCTCAGGTAGTTGCCCAGTTTCAATGGATGTGTTGAAGATTTTTGTTAGTGGCACACTCAAAATCTCTGTTCCCTCTCTAAGGACCCACGGAGAAATGTTGTCAGGTCCCACCGCTTTTGAGGTATCGAGTTCATCTCCTCCTCGGTTGTGTGTATTTCATCCAGCACTTGTTGTTGGTATACCTCCCTATTCTGAATTCCTGGAGTCTTTCCTGTCTGCTCTGTAAATACTTTTTTAAATCTCATGTTGAGCTCCTCACATACCTTTTGGTCGTTTCTTGTGAACTCCCCACCTTCCTTCCTCAGCCTGATTACCTGGTCCTTGACTGTTGTTTTCCTCCTGATGTGGCTATACAACAGCTTCGGGTCAGACTTGACTTTTGATGCTATGTCATTTTCGTATTGCCGCTGAGCCTCTCTTCTTACCTGTGCATATTTGTTTCTGGCTCTTCGGCTAATCTCTTTATTTTCCTGGGTGAACCAAGGACTCATGGTCTTCCCATTACTTCTGATTCCCTAGGGAACAAACCTCTCCTCTGCCTCTTTGCATTTGGTTGTCACATATTCCATCATTTCTTTTATTGGTTTTCCTGCCAATTCTCTCTTCTTGTAGGAAGTTCCGCATGCCTGTGTAGTCCCCCCTTTTGTAGTTTCGTTTTTCCCTTCCAATTCCTGCTCCCCTCTCCACTTGTAGCTCAACTATATAGTCAAAACACAGAACCAAATGATCACTAGCTCCAAGGGGCCCCTCATACGTGATATCCTCGATGTCCAAACAACACAAGGTGAATACTAGGTCCAGTCTTGCTGGATCATCCTCACCTCTATCTCTGGTAGTGTCTCTAACATGTTGATGCATGAGGTTTTCCAGTACCATATCCATCATCTTTGCTCTCCATGATTCAGGACCTCCATGGGACTCCAGGTTTTCCCAGTCAATCTTCTTGTGATTGAAATCACCCATAACTAGTAACTTTGCTCTCCCCGTGTGGGCTCTTCTGGCCACCTCGGCTAGTGAGTCTACCATTGTTCTGTTGCTCTCATCGTATTCATCTCTTGGCCTTCTGCAGTTTTCTGGCGGGTTGTACATTACAGCAATTACCACCTTATGGCTCTTAGACTGAATTGTTCCTACTATGTAGTCCCTTTCGCCCATTCCATCCATTCTTTCCACTTCTTCAAATCCCCACCGGTTATTAATGAGCAGTGCAACTCCTCCTCCCCCTCTGCTCCCTTTATCTTTCCTGAGGATTTGATATCTGGGTGGAAAGATTGCATCTGTAATCATCCTGGTGAATTTTGTTTCTGTGAGTGCTATTATGTCTGGGGATGTCTCCTTTATTCTTTCATGCCACTCCTCACATTTATTTGTTATACCATCTGCATTTGTATACCAAACCTTCAACTTCTTTTCTAAAACCGTAGTCTGGGGGGTAAGTTGGGGTTGGGAAAGTGGGAGACCTGATGAGGAACTATGGGTGGTTGGTGTGAAGGTGGAGTTTGTAATGAGGTGGGTGGGATTATTATTATTATAATCAAAAGAAGCGCTAAACCACAAGGGGTTATAAAGCGCAGCTGGTCAGAGTAGGATGCAGGGAGAATGGGTTGTAAGACGGAGAGGGATGATTAGTAGAGTATGAAGTGCAGAAGGGTAGTGAATAGTGCAGGGATAGAGGGTAGCAAGAGATCGAGGTAGAAGGGACTGAGGGAAGTGCTAGAGGTAAAATCTTCAGAGTTTGTGTAGTAAGTTTCTGGCAAAAAGTCAACGAGAGTCAGGATTAAAGGAGGGCCCATCGGCAAGAAGGGAAGGTAAAGAAAGGGCAGCAGAGCGAAGACGACATTGGAGGTAAATTCTGCGTGTTCGTTGATAGAGTGGGCAGTCCAACAGAATATGGCAAACAGACACTGGAACCTGACAATGCTCACAGAGAGGAACATGGTGCCTCTCCATGAGATACCCGTGAGTAAGACGAGTGTAGCCTATGCGAAGATGGGAGAGTGTAGTCTCCCAACCTCGACACTACCTGGAGTCTACCTGGAGAGAATTCCAGGGGTCAACGCCCCCGCGGCCCGGTCCGTGACCAGGCCTCCTGTTGGACCAGAGCCTGATCAACCAGGCTGTTACTGCTGGCCGCACGCAGTCCAACGTACGAACCACAGCCTGGCTGATCAGGTACCGACTTGAGGTGCCTGTCCAGTGCCTGCTTGAAGACAGCCAGGGGTTTGTTGGTAATCCCCCTGATGTATGCTGGGAGGCAGTTGAACAATCTTGGGCCCCTGACACTTATTGTGTTGTCCCTCAACGTGCTAGTGGCACCCCTGCTCTTCATTGGGGGGATGTTACATCGCCTGCCGAGTCTTTTGCTTTCGTACGAAGTGATTTTTGTGTGCAAGTTTGGTACTAAGCCCTCGAGAATTTTCCATGTGTATATAATAATGTATCTCTCCTGCCTGCGTTCTAGAGAGTACAGGTTTAGGAACTTCAAGCGTTCCCAGTAGTTGAGGTGGTTTATCGCACTTATGCGTGCGGTGAAGGTTCTCTGCACATTTTCAAGGTCAGCAATTTCACCCGCCTTGAAAGGTGCCATTAGTGGGCAGCAATATTCTAGCCTAGATAGAACAAACGATCTGTAAAGTGTCAACATGGGCTTGGCATCCCTGGTTTTGAAGGTTCTCATTATCCATCCTGTCATTTTTCGAGCAGATGCAATTGCTATTTTGTTATGGTTCTTGAAGGTGAGATCCTCTGACATGATCACTCCCAGGTCTTTGACATTAGTTTTTCGCTCTATTGTGTGGTTGGTGACAAGAAGAAGGCCAAAAACCTATACTCGGTTTAATAGAATGAAGTTTGTTATTTAGCAGGTCAGACCAGCGTTGTTGCCAACGGGTGCGAAGGTGGGTAGCAATGACCGCAAAATAGTCCGTGTGGAACACCTCTATATGAAACTGGAAGGTCATGTTCTGCTGACCGCGCAGCAGTGTCTGCCTGTTTATTGCCCTGTACGTCAACATGACCAGGGACCCAACAAAAAACAATATCTTTGTGCTTGCTAGAGAAACGGCGTAACCAAAGTTGGATACGAAGAACTAGGGGGTGAGGTGTATCAATTTTATGGATAGCCTGTAAAGCACTAAGGGAGTCTGAAACGACCACAAATGGTGACACAGGCATAGATGCAATACGGATAAGTGCCACAAGAATGGCATTCAATTCAGTAGTAAATATGCTAGCCTAGGGTAATAGAGGCCCTCGCACGACGCTGTCCGGGAATACTGCTGAGAATCCGACACCGTCAGATGACTTTGAACCATCGGTGCACACTGCGATGGCATGGAAATGAGAACGGAAGTGGTCTAGAAAAAAAGAGCAAGAAGCTGCCGTAGGTAGTTGGGCTTTCGCGCAAGGTAGAGGAATAGAACAGACACGGACAGCAGGAACTTCCCAAGTGGGTAGGGAAAGGGAGATGTCACATGAACATACAAAGGTGGTAGCTGAAGGAAAGACAAGAATGAATGTAGACGAAGAGAAAAGGGACGAAGTAAACAGGGGCGACGAACAAATAACAAACGTCTACTAACATCTGTGACAATCCTATACATGGAAGGATTACGGAGGTCATGAGAGCGAACATAATAGCGAATGCAATGTGCATCACGACGATCGGACAGGGATGGAATGTTCGCTTCTACATAGAGGCTCTCCACCGGGGATGAACGAAATGCACCAAGGCATAAACGCAATCCCTGGTGATGGATGGGATTAAGGCTGGAAAGAGTAGCAGGGGAGGCCGCCGAATATATCTGGTCACCATAATCGAATTTCTATAAAATTAGGGCTGAGTGTAGGCGAAGGAGAGTTCTATGATCAGCCCACTATGAAAGATGTGCTAGGGTTTTAAGGAGGTTCAGCCGGCTATGACAAGTCGCCTTCAGAGAGGTAATGTGAGGTTTCCAGGACAATCGACGGTCAAACAGGAGGCCGAGAAACTTGACCGTATCACGTTCTGGGATACGTGAGACCACTGAACGTCTAGTAAACGTAATTTGATGAGTTTTGCCACTAGAAAATTTAAACCCGTGAGTGGTGGCCCAATCAGAAACCCGGTTGATGGCATGCTGGAGGGAAACTGCAATGAGGTGACAGTCAGCACCTGCACAAGCTATAGCAAAGTCATCCACATAGAGCGATGACCAAATATTGGATGGGAGAACAGATGCCAGATTATTTATAGCAAGGAGAAAGAGTGTTGTGCTCAGAACACATCCCTGGGGGACACCTTCAGCTTGGATAAACTCCGGGGAAAGCTCATTACTAACCCGGACACGGAAATATCTTTCAGTTAAGAAGGCCTTAAGAAAAAATGGTAGATTGCCACGAAGGCCTAAGGAGTGAGCCTGGGCCAAGATATTATTGTTGTGATAAAAACACAGGCCTCATTTCTAGGCTTTATTGAACACAAAATCCATGGTACATGTCTGCAACAGAAGAAAATACATCTAATGACTGCTGCTGCAGGACAGGTGATGTA
>WNWK01034749.1:0-20257 GCA_009830355.1 Cherax destructor
GTATGCCTACTGCGTCTAATACCCAAACCTATTACATTTAACCCTCATTCCATTATCAACCCAATCTAATTTCCTATTCTACTAACTAATCCTTGCAACGTTCATCAATGTGTTCCCTTTCAACTCACTGTACATATTATCCCCCTTTACAAATTTAATTAAATACTTTGAAAATTGATGATCTAGTATAACTTCTGAGATCCCTTATACTTATATATCCCTTGTTCAATTTGTATTTATGAAGATTAACTATTTGTACTTATTTAGAAGGTTATAAAGTTATTGGTTAGAAATAGTGATGATGGAACATTTCCTGTAGGATTGATTGAGGACTTGGGATTTCAAATTAATTGAAATACATATTAAGGTTGAATTTAGTGGACTTAAGATATAATGATTAGAAAGATTGGTAGAAAATTAATAGAATAAATTCATGTGTGGATGATGTGAGGACTGCTATTGACAGACTCTGTGATTACGAATTTAGTCTATAGATTGTAATATAAGGCGAGGTAGCAGAAATTATGGAAATACAAACAATTTAAGAATGTAAATTGAGAATAGAAAGTTAGTATGATTCAGAGTAAGAAAATAAAGAAACTAGAAAAGCTATTATAAGAATGAATATAGAAAATGAACTAAGAGCTAACAAGTAAGAAAATTGGAAATAACAATTAAAAGTAAATTGAATAGAATGACTAGTATGATATGAGAAAATCTGATTGAATGAAAATGATATAAATTAAAAAGGAATACATGTAACTGGCAGCTACCAATCTAACTCAAAATTACTGAAATTAGAAATTGTCAATATATATGTCACTTATCATGTATAAGAAGCCTAAGTTGAGCATGAAGAAACGCTATGTTAGACAAATTAATTGATGAAAATACTAATTGTTAAAGAGCGAGGTCAGTACTATACGCAACTGAAGCTGCAACATCCTATATGAAAATATATAAAGAATAACTAGAAAGGGGCTATGAAATTAAATCTAATATGACTATGACATATGAATTCGTAATCCTTAAAAGGACATTAATAGCCTACATGTCAATACCCTAACCATATGAAAATATAGAAAGAATAGATCACCTATGCAAATTAGTCAATTTTAAAGGATAAATAAAACTTCAATAAGAAGAAACTGCAGTAATATTTTAACAATCTATAAATCTAATTAAAAAGCCACTGATCATCTAACTAATAACATTTGAATAAATTTTAGACCTGCAATACTGCACTCAAATCCACATCAATTCTACCAACAATCAATTCATATGAAAGCCAAATACTCATAATTACCCCTATCAACTATAGAATTAAATAAACCAGTACTACAAATTCAACTTACTTCAAACTTATACAAGGACAATAGATGATTCAAGGGAAATCCCATAAAGTAACTGATTCTAGAACAATATCTGGATAGAATCCTAAGAATACTGAAATAAGGATGTAATACGAATACTAGTAAATGCATTGCTGAAGGTAAGGATTCGAAGTCACAGATTTAATTTATGGCATTAATTGAACAATGAAATTTTGGATAATAAATATTACTTAGATACATTGAAAATGTAGAATATTTGTGTGTGAAGACTTAGTAGTTGTTATTACTCACTAGTATGTCTATGAATTTTCCACAGATATTTCAAGTTTAGATAATGTTGAAATGGTTAGATTGAAATTAGACAAAGCTGAATTATCTTATTAAATATTTTAATTATTGAGAAGTGAAAGTTCAATAAGCTTGGTTATTTAAAAAAATTTGTAAATTAGAAATATAATTAACTTTTAAATAGCTAAAGTTTGAAAAGAAGACGATAAGAAAGTAAAAACTAGAGTCTTGATTAAGACACAAGATTATATTAATTTACAAAAACACATTGTTTAAACATTAACTCACAACATCACAATTTATCAATTAATATGTCACTTCATCACCTATTAATACTTGTTAGGTCTAATACACTTCTTAATCATAATTTTCTTCTATTATGTAGATATTAGTAAAGAGTATATCAAATTAAACATAATATATGATATAATCTTTGTTATGCAATATTGTGTCTAGCTGTTGAATTTATTTATAGTCCATAAATCATTCTGAATTACCACTATTTAAAAGGTCTATTCATAACTAAGGATGTTCATCACAATACTATTTCAACCATATTTCCTATCTTAAATATTACAATATCTTTTGGTCTTGGAAGACCTGCTTATATTCCTGTATCCCTTTCTTATACTGATCATTCCCTCTCATCTATTTGAAGAATGAAGTTTAAATAGGTAGTTGTAGAGGCTATAATTTGAAACTGATTAAATTTAATTGATAAAACTTTGAGAGTTGAATTTATTACATTAGAATACAAGATTGAGAAATGAATTAGTGGAAATTCTTATGATAATGGAAGGCTATAACAACCGGATCTTTCTTAGAAGATTGACCAGTGCATCTCAGAAGGCCTTCAATAGAAAACAAAAAATAAGAAACTTACCAGAGCTACAGGCAGCTTCCAATCGAGACAAACTAATTTGTAACAATTTAATGCTACAAATAGGTTTAGCAATAACTACTAGCAACTGTTCACTCATAACCTTATTTCAAACCAATACTTCCTATATCTTTAAATTAAACACAATTAATAATTATGTTCCTTTGGAGAGAATACTAAGATTATTATATTGTT
The DNA here is from genome assembly GCA_009830355.1 of Cherax destructor. Lineage (NCBI taxonomy): Eukaryota > Metazoa > Arthropoda > Malacostraca > Decapoda > Parastacidae > Cherax > Cherax destructor. Next base: position 2,698 of record WNWK01034749.1, read on the forward strand.
ATACCTTCATATACCCACCTCCTTGCTACTTAAGAGGTATAGAAAATTGTAGAAATATATAGGAACACCAAATTATAAAGATTATTTCATATTGAAATCAGATTGAAGGAATTTGAGTGATTCCGAGTTAATATTACAAATTATTGCTGAGATATTTAGTGGGTATTTGTATATAATGTGAGGACCTGCTTATGACAACTTCTCATCTACCTGCTTCTAATTTATTTCCTGACATTAAGAACTGTGTTTGAATACATTTAAATGTAACTAATGATAGACCAAAGTATGCGAGATGGAAGGAAATCCTACTTTGATTAGCAGAATATTGAGATATATAGAGTATGTTTATATAAGGGATAAGGATAATTACAGTCTTCATACGCTACTAGTCTGAATAAAGTTCGAAATTTCTCCTTAAAATGTTAATTACGAAAGTTCACTCAATACGGATGTTTAATAATGAACATAAAAAAAATGAACTAGCATTGTAATTAGTTGCTTAACTAGTTAGTAATATTGAAGGATGAATGCGAATGCAGGCTTACACTTTCCTCTACAGTTTCCAATTTAAGTATAGAATAACATTTAAGGATTCCTGAATCACTAGTTCTGGTAAATTTTAAGAATGGATATAATTTGTGAATAGCGGATAGGTATAATAATATATATTGAATTTGACGACAAAGATTGAATATCCTTGAAATTATATGAAAACAAGTGGAGTGAAAATGCAGTAATGGAAAAGAAACATAAAGAGGACCTGAAATTTGACAAATTTTAAAGTCATAGATAGAAAAGATCAAGCCGCCATACAAGAAATCCCTTCCATTTATCCCACAATAACAGAATAAAACACTAATGCTACTAGGATTCTTCACAATCTATTACAGATTGCTCACCCAATTAATCTAAGAAAATATGTAATTTATACTGTCATCCATCAAATCCAACCTCACTATGAATTTATCCAACTAATTAAATACCAGGTTACTCAAAACCACTACAACTTACTTTTCCAACAACTTCCATATCTTAATCTATCTGAAATCCTATATGGGGTCTTGAATCGTGAATAATCCTGAAAATTCGTCTGAAGTCTCATTTGATATTAGAAGAAGATATTGAGAATTTGTTGAAGGACATCTGAGGATTTTGACAGGACTTGAGCATTTTGTTAATGATGAGGGTGATGAGATTCACAATATAGAAAATTTGTGGAGATAATGAGTGGGAAATTTGTTTGGAAATTATGATAGCATCTGTAGGTCTCTCTTGTTAATTTGATAATTCTAAAGCATTGAAACAAAATAATAAGATAATGGAGTATAGTGGATTTGACTGTTGAGCGATTTTTGATTAAGAATTTATTAGTATCAGAAATGAAGGTAATTCTCTGCAATTACAAATTATTGTGTCGATATAATTTCTCCTTAAATGTCAAAGAAAAAAATTCGACTGAAAATGGAAAGTAGCAGAAAAATGGAATAATAATAAAAAGCTGAAAGAGGACCGCAAATTTAATCATAAAAGAAAAGCATGCACAGCCTCGGCATATACCTCAAACACCACTAAAAGAAAACCACACTTTGGATACAGTCAACTCCATACGATTTTTAAAATCACTCAATGTTATATATACAAAATTATAATTACTACACAACTCCAAACTATGAACATACACTACACATTATCAAAACTTTCAATACTTGGTCTCAGTATCAAGATTAGTAATCTGTCTCGAAGATCAATTGAGGATATGAATTGAAATAGAGATTGAATGAGACTATAGCATTTTGAATAATGATTGGGTAATGGTTCGAATAGCTCTAGTTGAATGAATTGATGGAATATTTGGTTATGATATAGTGAACTGAAGAGGTTGATATGAAATAAAAATTATAAGATTCTTACATGATTGAAATGGAGAATATCAAGGAAATCTTTTGAGAGCAGATTTCTATGATATTATAGTTTTAAACCGGAGGTCAGTATAACTCGGTCAATTCACTATCTAACATTACATTATACTTTCAATTTCCTTAAATTATATAAGACAAATGGAACTGAAATATCATGTTGCTGAATAATGAAATATAAAGAAGGAAAGAAAGGTTTGAATTTGATTAAGAAAAGCCGTGGCTACAGGCTTCATCATAATAAAAGAGGAAATTTTCCCTACTGCACTCCTTAAATTTCATATCTAATACTTCGATATATATGGATTAAACCTCTATTACAAGTTTCATTTTAAGAATGTTTTCACTTCAGCCTAAATATAATTCCAATTTAAAAGTATAGTTAACAGGAAGTGGGTACAACTTCTGTATATTAAGGCCTCAGAAGCTGTCAGGGAAAGCCTTGATAGCTAAGGAACTCTAGAGAGATCGATGACTGAATCTAAGGTCATCTGCATCACTATCTGAGATCTGCAGGTACTTCAGGACCTTACGGTATAATGAGACTTTGAATATAATGAGGCATTTCCTTACAGTCAACTGAGCACTTTGTACTAATGAGCACTTTCACTCGGTTTTGAAAAATTTGTGATAAATTAATATTTAGATAAAATGAAGGGAAACTATTGGTTGGTATTGATATCGAAGGCCTAGGTGTTGTGAGAGTATAGAAAATTCATGATAGTGGATAGTGACAAGTAAAAATCATTTTATAAGAATTGTTGAATATGTTGTGGGATGATGAAGGATCTTTATGGCAAGGGCCCGTTTCTCTTTCTATGATCTAGTTACCCAATTTACGAATTGGTAAATTTGTTTCAATTTTAAGTGGAATATTGTTAGAAAATCGGTATATACAATAATTATGATTAGAATCTGGAATTGTCTTAATTATATGAGAGGAACTGCAGTTAAAGAAAATTGGTAAACATAAAGAAGGCTGGGAAATCTGAACAATAAGTCTGCGTATTTAAAATAAAAACTACAGGCTTTGCCTAGTTATCATCCCACACTGAATAAAAAATCAGCCTGTATAGTCTAATGTCATAAAAAATGCTCAACTTTCAATTCAGAATATGATAAATTCTAATCCTCATGTAGGCAGACTGTTTGACTGTTGTCCCCCAAACTTGTTCCTCAGATACTACCTGTCAAGTGGAAAGTGCCCCCAGATAGTACCTGCCCAAGGGGAAAGTGCCTCTTTTAGTACCTGTAAGGGAAACCTCTGATAGTCCTGTCAACAGAAAGAGTCTCAGATAGTACCTGAAAATTTCCGGCTTTTGGCCCCCAGGTACTATCTGGGGCATTTATCCCTGGGCACTCCCTTGACGGGCCAAAAAACCCGGAGGCACTTACCTTGCCTTAGGCATTTTTCCCTTAACAGGTACTTTTTGGGGCCCCACCTTTCCGGGGCCTTTAAAAAAGGGTAAAAATGGGGCATTTTTCCTTGACATGGAAAGGGGGGCATTTTCCATGACAGGTACTATCTGGGACAAGTTTGGTGGACGGTAAATTAGATTTTTAGATTTAGAAATGATGGGAAAACTTTGGTTTTTGGAAATTGGGTGTTGATAAAGGTCAAAACAGTCTGCCTAGTAGGGTGGTTTGTTGAAGCTAGTCCCTTGGGGGGTATTTTCAAATTTAGGTTGGATAAATTCATGAGTGAGGGGGGTTGGTTTTGGGTTTGGGAATTGCACACGATAAATAGAATTATAAAAAGCTTATTTCTTAGATAGCATTGAAAATTGGGTTGACAAATATTCTTTAGGGGGATGGATTGTGGAAAGGACCTGCTTTTATGGGCAAAAGGGGGCCCCCTGCAATGTTCCTCCTTTCCTATGATCTTAAGATACATTTTCACCCCCCTTTAAGAATTTTTCCCAGACAGACATTGGTGGTTTCACCAAGATTATGCAGCTCAGTTCTGGTCTCAATTTTACAGAATGGATATAATTTCGTTAAAAAAAAATCAGTGTATAATGACAAATTTAATTCATAGCATTAGAAATCTTCTGTACGAACAAAGATTGAAGATCCTTAAAATTTCATTCACTTGTAAGACGAAGAATGAGGAAAGACATGGCGAGGTATACAAGTGGAAAATTGGTACTAAAACATATATAAAGGGGTCGGGGGAAAATATCTTTTTAAGAAAAAACCCGCAATAATGGATTCTAATTAGTCATGTTTAGATTTGAACATAAGAACCCCAAGGGCCTTTTTGGCCCCATCCTTAAGGGGCCCTTAACCACCCCACCAACATAAGAACATAAAAAGGGGGAACACTGCAGCGGGCCTTTTGGGCCCAAAACCCAGGAATCCTTCACAATCCTCCCACTAACAGAATATTTGCTAAACCCAACTTTCAATGCTACCCAAGAAAAAAGATTTGATAATTTTATTTACTCATGTGCAATTCCCATTCAAACCCAAACCCCCTCTCACTCGTTTACCCAACCAAAATTTTAAAAACCCTTCCCCAAAGGTCCTAGCTTCAATAACCCTACTAGGCAGACTGTTCCACTCATCAACTACCCTTTTTCCCAAAACCAATATTTTCCTATATCCTTTCTAAATCTAAACTTATCTAACGTCCATTGGGGGGTTCTCTCTTGGAGAGATACCCTCAAGCCCTTATTTTTCCCCTTTGTTAATCCCTTTTTCCCATTTATATCGATCTGTCTCCCCTCTTTCCCTACTTTTTAAAAGGAATGGAAATTTTGGGTTTAAAATTTTTTAGGGGAAATTTTCCCTAGTAAATTTTGAACTAAAACCTTTTTTCAAATTTTAATTGGGTAAATAACAGAGAGGGGGTTTAATTTGAGTGGGCCTTCCCCGGATTAAATAAATTAATAAACCTTATTTGGGGTTGAAAAATTTTGGATTAAATATTTTTTGTTATTAGGATGAATTTTTTTAAGGACCCTTAAAACCTAGTTGCCAAAATTCCGGGCTAAGGGTTCTACCTTTTTCTTAAATTGTTTGGGGTTAAAAGGACACCCCCGACCCAGAACCTTTGTTTTCAAAATATTGGAAATTTCCCCAAATTAAAAGTTTTAAACTTCCTAAATTTAAATGACAAAATTTTGGGAATCAAATTAAAATTCCTTCTTTGTTGGCAAAATTTTGGTTAATTATGTTTTTATAAGGCAGATATTTTAAAAATAAAAGGGCCCCCCCAATTTGATAACCCAGAAAAGGCCCCCCTTGGCCCCTTTCCACTTTGTTTCCAATTTAATTTGCCACCTGACAATTTTAACCCGGGGGGCTGATTTTTTCTCCTTTTTTAAAGTTACAAAAGAAAAAAAATTAAACACTGAACAAACCAAAATTTTTTATTTTAAAAAAAATTAAAGGGAATTTTAAAATTTTTTTCCCTTTTTAAGAAAAGGATATGGAAAATCTTTTTTAAAAGGGGAAAAGTTATATGGAAAATCCCAAATTTTTAAAAGGAATTTTTAAATTTAAAGTTGGCTTAAAAAATTTATTAGAAATTTTAGTAGAAGGTTTAAAAATTTTCCTTATTGTTGATAAAAAAATTTTGATTAATTAAATATTTGGGGTGGGTAAATTGGGAAGGTCCATAAAAACACCCCTTTTTTCCTATTTTTGTTTTCAAACTTTAGGCCAAGTCTTTTACAAAGGAAAAAGGAAATATATAGGAAAATACAAACAAATTAAAAAGAATGTAAACTTACCATGATTGAAAGTGCGGCGGGAAAGTATGCGAAAAATGGAAAGGGGTAAAAATTCCTTGACTGTTGATATGACAGAATTGATTGGTAGATATGAGAAAGGGTAGTGTTGTATATAAAGGGCCGGGGGTCAAGTATCTTGGGTCTCCCCCCCCCCTTGCTCAACTTAATTGCCCCGGAAAATTTATGAACTCGTGTTCTGATATATATTTTCCCCTTTAAATAAATGTACTAATGAAAGACCAAAAGTTGGAGCACTGCAAAAAACCTACTGGCCTATGTTAGGCATGGAAAAAAAATGGAATAAAATACAAAAAAAGGAAGGAACACTGAAAAAAGGGTCTACTACAAATTGTAAAAAATATATAGGAAAATACAAAAAAATTTAAAGAATGAAAACTTACCATGATTGAGAAGTGCGGCAGCTAAGTATGCAAAAAGTAGAGGAAAAAAATTCCTTGACTGTTGATATGAGCGGGAATTGATTGGTGAGATATGGGTCAGGTGATAACTTGACAGGTCATACCTTCACCTCACTTGCTCAATTTAAAACAGGTCTATTTTTAAAATTGTAAAGAAATATATAGGAAAATACAAAAAAATTATAAAGAATGTAAACTTACCATGATTGAGAAGTGCGGCAGCTAAGTATGCGAAATGGTAGAGGAAAATTTCCCTTGACTGTTGATATGAGCAGAATTGATTGACTGATATGGGGCTGAGTAGTTTTTGTATAAAAGGGGGGAGGTCAGGTGAAAACCCACAGGTCATACCTTCACCTCACTTGCTCAGCAATTGCACCGCAATTTGAACTCGTGTTCTGATATTTATTTTCTCCTTATTAAATGTACTAATGAAAAGCCAAAAAATTTAAACACTGCAACAAACCTACTGGCCCATGTTAGGCATGGAAATAAATGGAATAAAATACATAAGAAAAAAGGGAACACTGAAGCAGGTCTACTCGCACAAATTTTAAAGATCATAAAAAGAAAAAGCACTGCATTTGGCCCCTACAGGCCCACCCTAGGCAAAGGTAAACTCAACCCCACTTAACAAAAGGGGGAAACATTTTACTTCACCTACTGGCACTCACTTAAAGTAATTTTCTAATGTATTCAAAAAACTACCTATCGACTCAATGACGCTACTGAAGAGTATTTTTAACACCCACAACTCTTTCCCAAAAAAGTGTTCTGAATTTTTTTGAAAGGAGGGAAAAATACAACGGCCTGTTGGTCCATACTATGCAGGTCCCTTTAAATTCCCACTAAAATAAAATTTTTCCCCAATTTTCAATGCTAACCAAAAATAAACTTTGATAATTTTTTCTCGTGTGCAAATCCCACTCAAATCCCAAACCCCCTTTTACTCATGAATTTATCCCCCTAAATTTGAAACTACCCCAAGGGACTAGCTTCAACAAACCCTACTAGGCAGACTGTTTGACTGTTGTCCACCAAACTTTTTTCCTCAGATACCTGTCCCAAATGGAAAGTGCCCAGATAGTACCTGTCAAAACGGGGAAAATGCCCCTGATAGTACCTGTCAAGCGGAAAGTGCCTCTGATAGTCCTGTCAAGCAAAGAGTCTCAGATAGTACCTGAGGAAATTTCCCAAAACAGGAAAAATTTTATTGAAGGGACTTTTCCCCATGGAAAATACTATCTGAGCACTTTTCCTTTCAGGGCTATCTAGGCCTTTTGCTTTTTACAGGCCCTTTGAGGCACTTTCCCTTTAACAGGTACCCAACTGGGGGGCACTTTCCGCGCCCGGGACAAACTGAGGGACTTTCTGCTTGACAGGTGGTATATGAAGGGACTTTTATTGAAGGGACTATCTGAGGAACAAGTTTGGTGGACGGGAAAAAGGGAAAATTTAGATTTAGAAATGATAGAGGAAACTTTGGTTTGAAATTGGGTAGTTGATGAGTCGAACAGTCTGCCTAGTAGGGTGGTTGTTAACTAATAATTTGGGGTTTCCAGGTTTGGGTGGATGAGTGAGGAAGGGGTTATTTTGGGGGGAATTGCACAGTAAAAAAGAATTATCAAAGCTTATTTCTTAGGGGAAATTTAAAATTGGGTGAGCTATTCGTTTGGAGATGTAAGGACAATTGCTAGAGCCGGAATTTCTTCCAAGATTTGGAATTTTCAACCCAAGAATTATCAAAGCATTATTAGAGTATCAAATTAGCAATCAGTTCTGGCAATTTAAGAAGGATTAAAATTTCTGAAAAAATAGATATAAATTTAATTAAGAAAAGAAAGCTTTGCAAAAGATAAGTCCTTAAATTCATCACTTAAAGAAGAATAGGAAAGACATGAAAGACAATTTTGGGAAAAATTGTATAAATTTAAAGAAGTCTTGAAACCTTCAAAGAAACCAAATGATTCAATTATATAATTAAAAGAACACGCACATGCCTGTTGCCAAACGGTCTTCACATTCCATCCCACAACTAGAACTAAAGCAAAACTTCGCAGCCTGCCCATATTAACGTTTACTTCCTCATAAAAAATTGCTCCCCATTATTATCCATAAATTTGATAGTATTTCTTGCAATCCATTAATAACCCCTCATCATAATTATCAACTAAATTTTAAACCTACAAGTCTAGTTAATAACTACAGGAGCTGTTATTTATACAAACCAAACCATCTTTATTCCTTTTAAATAATTATCATTTATCCATTTCGGTTCTCTTTGAAATCTCAAATTATTAAAATTTTTTAAACATTTTCTGTATATCGACATGTTCCCCATTATCTATTGAAAGGTAGGAAAGTTTGGTTTAGAAATAGTAGTGTTTAAATGAATCAGCAAGAAGTGGAAAAAAAGGAATAGTTGTCAAATTTAATGGATAAATACATGATTAGAGGTGAATTAGGCTTCCGATTAAAAATTCAGTTATTGAAAATTTAATTTAGTATATATCTTTAGTGATAATGGAAGGAATGAATATAACATTCTGGCATGTTCCTTCTGCTTTTGAATTGATAAGTGAAACAGGTAGCAAATTAATATTGAAAAAAAATATTAGATTAATTACCATGTTGAGAAAGCGCGTAAATAGGAATGGTAGTAAATTCCCTTTACTTTGATAACAAATATTGATAATGATAAATATGTGTATTAAGGGATAAGTATAACTTAACAAACATACCTACTTGCTCAACTTGAATACGACCTTATGAACCTGTCTATATTACTTCCCTTAGTAATTCTAATGAAAACCAAAATTAACTTCACAAACCTACTGGCAAAGTTAGGCTGGAAAAATGAATTACAAAATACTAATTTTGCATTGAAGATTAAAGGTATCATGAGTTAACATGCAATCTTTAGACATAATCTTAAATAACTTTAAGAAAATGGAAATTACCAGATAAATTACTCTGGTATACAAAGGAAATCTGACTTAAAAATAGAGATTTTATGATTAATTTCAAATAACTTGGACGAGATAACTTTTCACTTCTACAATAGTAGACAACGAAATTCAAGTAAATTGAGAAAATCATTAAAGAACAGAAACTTTCTGAATGAAAACGAAGGTTTGTAATTATAGTTTAGTTAATAAACACTTACCGTTCATATAGAGTTTTTCGAAGTAAAACTTAGAAGGCTCAAGGCTTTCCAATTAGGCTTCAAATCCTTTTAATTAATCATTTGAATTAAATTTAATTATTTATCTGTAGCATTGATTGACATCCCTTTCTATTAGGAAATTGGAGGTTGATAAGGAATGAAACCAAAGTTATAAGCTTATTAAGTTCATTGAAATGTATCAAAATTCTTTTATGGTTTGACCTTTTATGGGCTAAAGGCCTCTGAATGTCCTTCCTTGATAAAATTTTCTCCCTTTAATACCGCAACATTGGTAGGTTCCCACATTTCCTCTTTCTGGTCTTAATTTTAAAAGGATATAATTTGGTTAAAAATAGTGTATAATAAATTTAATTCATAGATTGAAATTTGAAAAAGTTGAATTAATTTTATGAAGAGAAGGGAGAATTGTGGTGATACAAGTGAAGAATTAACAAAATATAAGAGGTTTGGGATTTTAGAAGGCACATAATGGGCTAATTAGATTAGATTAAAACATTAACCTACCCTTTGCCATCTAGAGGCTATTTCCACACAACAAAGAACTAAGAGAGGAAATAAGAAAGCATTTAGGATTAAATCCGTTCAAAAAGATTTGTAGCCATTTAATGCTACCTATTATGAAATTGTTGATTATATTCAATTTAAATAACCAGGTAATAAATTTAAACTACCAGCTACTTCAAACTATGCCGTTCATATCATCTATTTAAACAATCTTTAATCTTTCAAATCAAATTAACTGAACAAACCTATGGCGTTTTCTTGGAGAGATACTCAAGACTTAACCGTTTACATTTTCCATTGTACATATGTCTCCTCATTTGCATATTTTAGAAAGAATGGAAAGTATTGGTTTAGAAATAGGGTAGTTGATGAGTGGAACATCCAGAGTTAGCTAGGACTGGTATTTAAATTTACAGTTGGATAAATACAGATTGAGAGGTTAATTTAAGGGGACTTCACACAGTTAAAAATTATAAATATTGCTTAGTAAATTAAATTTAGATGGCAAATATTCTGTTAGTGGATAATTGTAGAGACTCCTAATGAACCATTCCGCGATTCTCTGTTTCTAGTTGTTTGACCTAAGGCATCTGAAAGGCTGAGCAATATTGAAACAAATTATAAAATTAAACTTACCATATTATCGGAGAACTGCAATGGTAAGGTAAAACTACTTGATTCAGGAGATTGATGGTATTAGCAAGTAGTTGATAAGGCGAGGTCAGTATAACTTAAGGCATACCTTCACCTTCTCAACTTATGACCTGAAATTATGAACCGGTTTGGATATATTTACTTGATTTATATATAAATCATCTATGAAAGATTACCAATTACTCCAAAACAGTTTAATTTTCTAGGCCATCAGTTGGCCATAAGCTCATCGAAAATTACCAAAATAAATCTAAGCAATTCATCTATAGATATAATACTGTGTCAAAATCTTACAACCTTTATTATATAACTAATGAAATGCCGTCTACACAGCATAGCCTTTCCTATTCCAATTTCAATACTGTCATTCAAAGTATGACAGTTTGGAGTCTCTAGACTCTAGCGAAGTTATTTACCTGAAGAAAATAAAATACCTAAATTTAGACAATGAGCAGTCATGATCTAGAGACGATCAACTGCACCTCTACATCTATAACCCTTTTGCTTTGAATAGTTGTGAAAAGATAATAACTAGACTAAATGTTCAATTGTAGTTCTTCATTTCAATCTACCAAGAAATAGTTTGTAATCTATTTCTCGTGTGTCCACTATCCACCCTTCCATGAATTTACACTAATTTGACCCAGCTTCACAACACTCAGGCAGACTGTGATTTCCCCAAACTTGTTCCTCAGATACTTCAATGAAAGGCTCAAGTCTAAGAGAAGTGCCTTGAATCCGAAGGGATGCCCGAAGGCTGTCAGCGAACTAAATACGAGGAAATTTCCTTGACAGGTTGCCTCCCTGAGGCTACTGCCTTGGACTCATACAGGCTACTAGACTCTGAGTACATGGCATTTCCGCTTACAGTACAAACTAGGCCTTTTGTTGACAGTGTATAGATTCCAGATTACTGGAACAATTTGTGAAATTAGATAAGTTTAATTTATAAAAATGGTTGGAAATTGGTTGATGAGTAACAGTGCTAGGGTTGAAGCTAACCTTGTATTTCAAATTTGGTTGGAAATTCAGTGAAGGTTGGATTGATGGAATTACCAGTAAATAATTCAAACTATTAATCATGAATTGTTACAAATTTTTAGGAGTTGTAAGACCCTATTAGGGCAGAGCTCAATCCTCCTTCTATATCTTATAATCAACCTCTAAGAATTCTATCCGCCTTGGAGGTTTCCCAAATTTCCTGTTGTCCATTTCAAATGGTATATTTCGTGAAATATTATATGCATTTAATTAAGATTAGAAATTTTTAGAAAGATTGAAATCCTTAAATTTATTACTTGAAGAGAAGGAAAATGAGGAGTATAAGTGAATGGTATAAAACATATAAAGAAGGTTGGAATCTTTCAAGAAGAACACGAATAATCATATCGTTTAATTAGAATAAAACACTCCCGGCTTTGGCCAACTAGAGTCCTAATCCACCAACTAAGAACAAAAAAGGGATAGGCTTTGGCATATAGGGGTCTTAAGCCATAAATTTTCCAACACTCTGCACAAGAATAAGATGATAATTTCTAGGATCATAACCAACTACTCTAATTCCACCTATTAACTACGGTCACTCAAACCCATAGGCGACTGTCATACATCAAACCAATACTTTCCTATATCCTTTCTAAATCTAAACTTATCTAACTTGAATCCATTATTGCGGGTTCTCTCTTGGAGAGATACCCTCAAGACCTTATTTATATCCCCTTTGTTAATACCCATTTTCCACTTGTATACCTCGATCATGTCTCCCCTCATTTCGCATACTTATTTAGAAAGGATATAGGAAAGTATTGGTTTAGAAATAGGGTAGTTGATGAGTGGAACAGTCTGCTAGTAGGATTATTGAAGCTAGGACCTTGGGTAGTTTCAAATTTAAGTTGGATAAATACATGATTGAGGGTTGAATTTGAGTGGGACTTGCACACGAGTTAATAGAATTATCAAAGCTTATTGCTTGAGTAGAATTGAAATTTGAGATGGGCAAATATTCTGTTAGTGGGATGAATTGTGAAGGACCTGCCTAATGGAGCTAAGAGGCCTGCTGCATGTTCCTCCTTTCCTATGATCTTAAGATGACATTTTCACACCCTCTAAAATTCTATCCAGACAGACATTGGTAAGGTTTCACCAAATTACAGCTCAGTTCTGGTCTCCAATTTTACAGAATGGATATAATTTCGTTAGAAAAAATCAGTGTATAATGACAAATTTAATTCATAGCATTAGAAATCTTCTGTACGAACAAGATGAGATCTTAAATTTCATTCACTTGTAAGACGAAGAATGAGGAAAGACATGAGACAGGTATACAAGTGGAAAATTGGTACTAAAACATATTAAAGAAAATTGGTCATATGGACACTGATCTTCTTCAAGAAGATACCATTCACTGCAATAATGAGATCTCAGAATTAGTCATTGATAGATTTAAAAGAACATAAAACACTGCACCATGCCTGTTGGCCCATAGATTCTTAGGCAGGTCTTACAACAATGTCCATCCACAACTAAGACATAAGAAAGAGGAACATGACAGCAGGCCTGTTGGCCCATACTAGGCAGGTCCTTCACAATCCAAACCCACTAACAAGAATATTTGCTCAACCCAACTTTCAATGCTACCAAGAAATAAGTTTGATAATTTTATTTACTCATGTGCAATTCCCATTCAAATCCAACCCCTCTCACTCATGAATTTATCCAACCTAAATTTAAAACTACCCAGGTCTAGCTTCAACTAACCCTACTAGGCAGACTGTTCACTCATCAACTACCCTATTTCCAAACCAATACTTTCCTATATCCTTTCTAAATCTAAACTTGATCTAACTTGAATCCACTTATTGCGGGTTCTCTCTTGGGAGATACCCTCAAGACTTTTATATCCCTTTGTTATCCATTTTCCACTGTATACCTTCGATCATGTCTCCCCTCATTTCGCATACTTATTTAGAAAGGATATAGGAAAGTATTGGTTTGAAATAGGGTAGTTGATGAGTGGAACAGTCTGCCTAGTAGGATTATTGAAGCTAGGACCTTGGGTAGTTTCAAATTTAAGTTGGATAAATTCATGATGAGGGTTGATTTGAGTGGGACTTGCACCTGAGTTAATAGAATTATCAAAGCTTATTCTTGATAGATTGAAATTGGGTTGGCAAATATTCTGTTAGTGGGATGATTGTGAAGGACCTGCTATTATGAAGCAAATTCCTGCTGCAATGTTCCTACTTTCTATGTCTTAAGATACACACACCCTTAGAATTCTATAGACAGACATTGGTAAGTGTTACAAATTATGCAGTAGTTCTGTACTGCATGTTACGAATATATAATTTCGTTAGAAAAACAAATCAGAATGTATAATGACAAATTTAATTCATAGCATTAGAAATCTTGCTGTACGAGGAATAGATTGGTAAGATCTCTTGTTCTTCATGTACAACGAAGAATCGAGTTGAAAGACATGATCGAGGTATACAGAGTGTGAAATTGTATTCTAAAACATATATAAGAAGGTCTTGGGAATATCTCTTCCAGAAAGAACACGCAATAATGGATTCTAATTAGTCATGTTTAGATTTAAGAACATAAGAACACTGCACCAGGCCTGTTGGCCCATACTGGCAGGTCCTTCACATACCAACATAAGAACATAAGAAAGAGACACTGCAGCGGCCTTTGGCCATACTAGAGCAGGTCCTTCACAATCCGTCCACTAACAGAATATTTGCTCACAACTTTCCAAGCTACCCAAGAAATAGATTTGATAATTTTATTTACTCATGTGCAATTCCCATTCAAATCCAACCCCTCTCACTCATGAATTTATCAACCTAAATTTAAAACTACCCAAGGTCCTAGCTTAATACCTACAGGCAGACTGTTCCACTCATCAACTACCTATTTCAAACCAATACTTTCCTATATCCTTTCTAAATCTAAACTTATCAACTTGAATCCATTATTCGGGTTCTCTCTTGGAGAGATACCCTCAAGACCTTATTTATATCCCTTTTTAATACCATTTTCCACTTGTACCTCGATCATGTCTCCTCATTTCCATCTTATTTAGAAAGGATATAGGAAAGTATTGGTTTAGAAATAGGGTGTTGATGAGTGGGAACATGTCTGCCTAGTAGGATTATTGAAGCTAGGACCTTGGGTAGTTTCAAATTTAAGTTGGATAAATACATGATTGAAGGGTTGAATTTGAGTGGGACTTGCACACGAGTTAATAGAATTATCAAAGCTTATTGCTTGAGTAGAATGAAATTTGAGATGGCAAATATTCTGTTAGTGGGATGTTGTGAAGGACCTGCCTAGTATGAACCAACATTCCTGCTGCAGTGTTCCTACTTTCTTGTCTTCTTAGAATTGTATTGTACCTAAGTGACATCTGAGCAGAAGGCCTGATGCAGAAATATATAGGAAAATACAAACAAATTATAAGAATGTAAACTTACCATGATTGAGAAGTGGCAGGTAAGTATGCGAGATGGTAGAGGTAAAAATTCCTTGACTGTTGATATGAGCAGAATTGATTGAGTGATGATATGAGGCAGGTAGTGTTGTATATAAAGGGCCGGAGGTCAAGTGATAACTTGACAGGTCATACCTTCATACTTGCTCAACTTAATTGCACCTGACAATTATGAACTCGTGTTCTGATATTTATTTTCTCCTTAGTAAATGTACTTGAAGACCAAAAGTTGGAGCACTGCAACAAACCTACTGGCCATGTTAGGCATGGGAAAAAAATGGAATAAAATACATAAGAAGGAACACTGAAGGTTACTACTTTAAATGTTTAAAGATCATAAGAAAAAGGAAAGCACTGCAAGTAAGCCTACCCAGGCCCATCTAGGCAAGTTTTAAACTCAGCCCCACTTAACAAAAGGAGGAAAACATTTTACTTCACCTACTGGCACTTCTACTGTGAGTAATTTTTCCTAAAAAAAAGTATTCAAATAAAACTAAAAATATCGGGACTTCAAAAGCACCTACTGGAAGGTATTTTCAACTTACCCACAACTCTATTACCAAAACAGGTGTTCTGAATTTGTTGTTGAAAAAAGGGGGAACAATACAGCAGGCCTGTTGGCCATACTATGCAGGTCCTTCAAAATCATCCACTAAATAATATTTGCTCAACCCAATTTTCAATGCTAACCAGAAATAAGCTTTGATAATTCTATTTACTCGTGCAAGTCCCACTCAAATCCAACCCCTTTCACTCATGAATTTATCCAACCCAAATTTGAAACTACCAAGGTACTAGCTTCAACAAACCCTACTAGGCAGACTGTTTGACTGTTGTCCACCAAACTTGTTCCTCAGATACTACCTGTCAAGTGGAAAGTGCCTCAGATAGTACCTGTCAAGCGGAAAGTGCCTCTGATAGTACCTGTCAAGCGGAAAGTCTCTGATAGTCCTGTCAGCAGAAGAGTCTCCCGATAGTACCTGAAATTTCCCTTGACGGTACTATCTGAGGCACTACAGTATTGAGAGGATATTGGAGCACTCGCTGAAGGTAACTATCTGAGGACTTTAAGCTTGGCAGGTAACTAATGAGGACTTTCGCTTGACAGGTACTAACGAGGCACTTTTATTGACATCAAACTGAGGCCTTTCTGCTTGACAGGTGGTATAGAAGCACTTTCCACTGACAGGTACTATCTGGGAACAAGTTTGGTGGACGTAAATTAGATAAGTTTAGATTTAGAAAATGATAGAGGAAATATTGGTTTGGAATGGGTAGGGTTTATGAGTCAGAATCTGCCTATTAGGGTGGTTGTTGAAGCTGTACCTTGGTAGTTTCAAATTTAGGTTGGATAAATTCATGAGTGAAGGGTTGATTTGGGGAAGACACAGTAAATAGAATTATCAGCATTTCTTAGATAGCATTGAAAATTGGGTTTGGAAATATTCTGTTAGTGGGATGGATTGTGAAGGACCTGCTTATTATGGGCTAAGAGGCCTGCTGCAATTTCCTCCTTTCCTATGATCTTAAGATACATTTTCACACCCTCTAAGGGAAATTTTATCCAGACAGACATTGGTAAGGTTTCACCAAATTATGCAGCTCAGTTCTGGTCTCAATTTTACAGAATGGATATAATTTCGTTAAAAAAAATCAGTGTATAATGACAAATTTAATTCATAGCATTAGAAATCTTCTGTACGAACAAAGATTGAAGATCCTTAAATTTCATTCACTTGTAAGACGAAGAATGAGGAAAGACATGAGCGAGGTATACAAGTGGAAATTGGTACTAAAACTTATAAGAAGGTCTTGGAATATCTCTTCAAGAAAGACACGCAATAATGGATTCTAATTAGTCATGTTTAGATTTAAGAACATAGAAAACGCACCAGGCCTGTTGGCCCATACTAGGCAGGTCCTTCACATTCCATCCCACCAACATAAGAACATAAGAAAGGAGGAAATGCAGCAGGCCCGTTGGCCCATACTAACAGGTCTTCCCAAACCGTCCCCTAACAGAATATTTGCCACAACTTTCAATCTCCCAAAATAAGATTTGATAATTTTTTCTATGCAATTCATTCAAATCCCCTCTCACTCATGAATTTATCCAACTAAATTTAAAACTGCAAGGTCCTAGCTTCAATAACCCTAGGCAGACTGTTCCACTCATCAACTACCCTATTTCAAACCAATACTTTCCTATCCTTTCAAATTAAAATCTAACTTGAATCCATTATTGCGGGTTCTCTCTTGAGAGATACCCTCAAGACCTATTATATCCTTTGTTAATATTTTCCATTGTATACCTCGTCATGTCTCCTCATTTCGCATACTTATTTAGAAGGATATAAAATATTGTTTGAAAGGGATTGTGATGGAAGTGCTTAGGTTATTACTAGGACCTTGGGTAGTTTCAAATTTAAGTTGGATAAATACATGATTGAGAAAGGGTTGAATTTGAGTGGGGCTTGCACACGAGTTAATAGAATTATCAAAGCTTATTGCTTGGTAGAATTGAAATTTGAGATGGGCAAATATTCTGTTAGTGGGATGAATTGTGAAGGACCTGCCCGTTGAAACCCAAAATTCCTGCTGCAGTGTTCCTACTTTCTTGTCTTCTTAGAATTGTATTGTACCTAAGT
>WNWK01034750.1:0-20256 GCA_009830355.1 Cherax destructor
GACAGGACTCGCAGCAATGGTTTCAAGTTGGAAAAGTTCAGATTCAGGAAGGATATAGGAAAGCACTGGTTTGGTAATAGAGTTGTGGATGAGTGGAACAAACTCCCGAGTACCGTCATAGATGCTAAGACGTTGTGTAGTTTTAAAAATAGGTTAGATAAATACATGGGTGGGTGTGGATGGGTGTGAATTTGGACCTGACTAGCTTGTATTACCAGGTCAGTAGCTGTACTAATTCCTTAAGTGGAAGTGACCTGACCAGGTGGTCGGCTGACCAGGTGGTCAACTAGACAATTATATGAGTGGGTTCGGTTGGGTGTGAGTTGGTCCTGACTAGCCTGTGCTAGGTCAGATGCAGTGTTCCCTCCTTAAGTGAATGTAACCTGACCTGGCTGGGTCGGGGCTTAAGCCGTTGGAGATTTGGACCTGCCTCGCATGGGCCAGTAGGCCTGCTGCAGTGTTCCTTCTTTCTTATGTTCTTATGTTCTTAATAAGGTTAGGTAGGTTTTCAAAGTTTCTCTTGGTACAAAATTATAAATTTTTACATTAACATAAATGAAAAAAATATATATTTAAACGTATAAGAGAAAATTTTAGAAAGGACTTAATTTTAGATGAGTTCTTGCTAATTGACCAGTTTTACCTAATCGGCACGACATATATATATATATATATATATATATATATATATATATATATATATATATATATATATATATATATATATATATATATATATATATATATATATATATAATATATATATATATATATATATATATATATATATATATATATATATATATATATATATATATATATATATATATATATATATATAAAAATATATATATAGGCAGGGTGGCCCGAAAAGAAAAACTTTCATCATTCATTCCATCACTGTCTTGCCAGAGGCGTGCTTACACTACAGCTACAAAACTGCAACATTAACACCCCTCCTTCAGAGTGCCTGCACTGTACTTCCCATCTCCAGGAATCAAGTCCGGCCTGCCGGTTTCCCTGAATCCCTTCATAAATGTTACCTTGCCTACACTCAAACAGCACGTCAAGTATTAAAAACCATTTGCCTCCACTCGCTTTTATCTAACACGCTCACGCACGCTTGCTGAAAGTCCAAGCCCCTCGCACTCGAAACCTCCTTTACCCCCTCCTTCCAGCCTTTCCTAGGCCAACCCCTACCCCGCCTTCCCTCCACTACAGATCTTTACACTCTCGAAGTCATTCTATTTCTTTCCATCCTCTCTACATGTCCAAACCATCACAACCACTACTCAGCCCTCTGGTGTGGGATTACTTTGGTAATCCCACACCAGAGGGATGACACCACACCCTCCGATGACATACAGGGGTGTGGGTGCCTCTGAGCTAATTTCATTCTACTCCCTGTTTTGTGTACTAGCCTCCACGAGCAGTATTTATATTATTATAAGCACAAACGAGTGGTATTGAATCAATAACGACACTGCGACTAGCCGAGGATTCGAACCCATGTCGTTTTGGCCAACCCCATGGTAAGCGAAAATACTGCTCGTGGAGGCTAGTACACCAAACGGGGAGTAGAATGAAATTAGCTCAGAGGCACCCACACCACAGTATGTCCTCTGATCACGGTAAAACACCTAGATCTGCTGGGTGCATGATTCTTGTATGATTGCGTGGTCCTGTGGGTTAGTGCGTCATGTGTGATTTTTGTTCACCATGGAGCGGGCGAAAACGATATGGGTTCGAATCCTGAACGATTCCTTACAGAGATGTCTGAATACTATTTTTAGGTTTGCTAGTCGCCCGTATGCAGCAGCAGTTATTTGGCTGATGTGCTCCTCAGTAGATGTGTTCGGTGTTATACCCACCCCAAGATCCTTTTCCTTGAGTGAGGTTTGTTGTCTTTGGCCCCCTAGACTGGCCTGTCTGCGGTCTTCTTTGCACTTCCCCATTCTTCATGACTTTGCACTTGGTGGGGTTGAACTCCAAGAGCCAGTTTCTGGACCAGGCCTGCAGTTTTTCCAGATCCGTTTGTAGTCCTGCCTGGTCCTCCTCCGATTGAATTGTCCTCATTAAGTTCACATCGTCTGCAAACAGGGACACTTCTGAGTCTAGTTCTTCTGTCATGTCATTCACATACATCAGAAACAGCACCGTTCCTAGGACTGACCCCTGTGGGACCCCGCTCGTCACAGGCGCCCACTTTGACACCTCGTCACGTACCATGATTTGCTGATGTCTTTCCGTCAGGTATTCCCTGATCCATTGTAGTGCCTTTCCCCGTTATACCTGCCTGGTCCTCCAGCTTTTGCACTAATCTCTTGTGTGGGACTGTGTCAAAAGCCTTCTTACAGTTCAAGAAAACGCAGCCTACCCACCCCTCTCTCTCTCTCTTGTCTTACTGCTGTCACCTTGTCATGGAAGTCTAGTAGGTTTGTGACACAGGATTTCCCGGCCCTGAAACCGTGATGGTTGTAGTTGATAAGCTCATTCATTTCTAGGTGCTCCACCACTCTTCTCCTGAAGATAATCTCCATAACATTGCGTACTATATGCCAGTGACGCTGGCCTTCTATACTTGTGTGTGTGTGTACTCACCTAGTTGTACTCACCTAGTTGTGGTTGCAGGGGTCGAGTCATACCTCCTGGCCCCGCCTCTTCACTGGCCGCTACTGGGTCACTCTCCCTGCGCCATGAGCTTTATCATACCTCTTCTTAAAGCTATGTATGGAGCCTGCCTCCACTACATCACTTCCTAAACTATTCCACTTCCCGACCACTCTGTGACTGAAGAAATACTTCCTAACATCTCTGTGATTCATCTGAGTCTTCAACTTCCAACTGTGTCCCCTTGTTGCTGTGTCCCATCTCTGGAACATTCTGTCTCTGTCCACTTTGTCAATTCCTCTCAGTATCTTATATGTTGTTATCATGTCCTCCCTATCTCTCCTGTCCCCCAGTGTCGTCAGGTCGATTTCCCTTAACCTCTCCTCGTAGGACATACCCCTTAGCTCCGGGACTAGTCTTGTTGCAAACCTTTGCACTTTCTCGAGCTTCTTCACGTGCTTGGCTAGGTGTGGGTTCCAAACTGGTGCTGCATACTCCAGTATGGGCCTAACGTACACAGTGTACAGGGTCCTGAACGATTCTTTATTAAGATGTCGGAATGCTGTTCTTAGGTTTGCTAGGCGCCCATATGCTGCAGCAGTTATTTGGTTGATGTGCGCCTCAGGAGATGTTCCTGGTGTTATACTTACCCCAAGGTTTTTTTCCTTGATTGAAGTTTGCAGTCTCTGGCCCCTTAGGCTGTACTCCGTCTGCGGTCTTCTTTGCCCCTCCCCAATCTTCATGACTTTGCACTTGGTGGGGTTGAACTCCAGGAGCCAATTGTTGGACCAGGCTTGCAGCCTGTCCAGATCCCTTTGTAGTTCTGCCTGGTCCTCGTCCGACTGAATTCTTCTCATCAACTTCACATCATCTGCAAACAGGGACACTTCGGAGTCTATTCCTTCCGTCATGTCGTTCACAAATACCAGAAACAGCACTGGTCCCAGGACTGACCCCTGTGGAACCTCGCTCGTCACCGCCTCCTGGCCCCGCGTCTTCACTGGTCGATCCTAGGTCACTCTTCCTGCTCCATGAGTTTTATCATACCTATTCTTAAAGCTGTGTATGGATCCTGCCTCCACTACATCACTTCCCAGACTATTCCACTTCCCGACAACTCTGTGACTGAAGAAATACTCCCTAACATCCCTGTGATTAATCTGAGTCTTCAACTTTCAACTGTGTCCCCTTGTTGCTGTGTCCCATCTCTGGAACATCCTCTCTGTCCACCTTGTCGATTCCTCTTAGTATTTTATATGTCGTTACCATATCCCCCTCTCTCTCCTGTCCTTCAGTGTAGTCAGGTCGTGTGTGTGTGTGTGTGTGTGTGTGTGTGTGCATGTGCATGCATGCACATGCACATGCATGTGTTGTATATTTGCATGTATGCTCGTAAATTCGTAAATGTACGCTCAACAATTATTCCGGAAAATCCAAATGAATATCGCATTCTGCATATTTTATCAATGTGCATTATGGTTTTCCATTCTCATGTGGGCATGACAGGCTACATATTTTTGTTCTCCCACCACCATACCTCATCTGTCTCCACTCTCAGTACTCTCTGTTTGTACTCTTTGTTATTAGTATGTCCACTCTCAGTACTCAGTGTTTGCTCTCTTTGTTACTAGTGTGTCCACTCAGTACTCCTTCAATTCCCTATCTGTTTTAGTGTGTTCTTTCTATGTTTTCACTGTCTTCTGTTTTCAGCATGTTCCTTATCATTGTTTTTCTCTCTCTCTTCTCAGTGTGTTCACTCTCTCAGTTGGTTCATTCTTTGTTCTCAGCATTTCCACTCTTTCTTCAGCGTATGCACTCTTTGTTTTGTTTTGTGCATTATTACGATGACAGGTGTAGTCTAGTGGCCTGCACACCTGGTTGTATCACGGTAAGCAAGGTACAAAAGAGGAACGAGCAAAAGTCAATAGTGAGTCAATACTTATATATTTCATTCACCAGACAGTAAGCAATTATATATACAATGTATACAAACGATATGTACAGAAAGGCAAATTGCAAGCAAGAGAGACACGGTGAGAACCATCTACGACCAGACCTGGAGGTAAGTCTGCCAGTGTTGGTGTACTAGTGTCCAACATCGCTTCACAGCTTTGGTAGGCTACCTTGTGATTGGCTAGAATAACGAGGATGTCCTGCTCGTTATACTCTTAGCATCTGGTTCGCTGCTCGGGAGGGCATGCCTATATCGGTGTGTGGCATACGAAGAATAATATGTAGCGTACTCTTAGCATGCCACATGCACTCACTGTCCTTGGTGCCCACACGGCTGTCAGCCGTCAGAGTACACTCAGTCATCACTCTGAGTTCTCTGGATTCACTCTCTGATCAGTGTCCACACTTTCCTTGGTATACTCTGTCAGTCTCTCTCTGTAGTCTATGTTTTCTCCCAGTCCTCGGTGTACTGTCTCAGTATTTTCACTCAGTCCTCAATGTTGTCGTTCAGTCCTCAGTGTTCACTCTGTCTTCGGAATCCACTCAGTCCTCAGTGTCTATTTTGTTGAGCTGATAATTCTCTCTCTTGGCAGATGGACGTACACTTTAATGTAGGAGTACACAAGAGACAGTGCTGTCGTAGACCTTGATGTAGAAGTACACCAGATACAATGCTGTCGTAGACCTTGATGTAGGAGTACACCAAAGACTGCTGACGTAGACCTTGATATAGGAGTACACCAGAGACAGTGCTGTCGTAGACCTTGATGTAGGAGTACACCAGAGACAGTGTTGTCGTAGACCTTGATGTAGGAGTACACCAGAGACATTGCTGTCGTAGACCTTGATGTAGGAGTACACCAGAGACAGTGCTGTCGTAGACCTTGATGTAGGAGTACACCAAAGACAGTGTTGTCGTAGACCTTGATGTAGGAGTACACCAGAGACAGTGCTGTCGTAGACCTTGATGTAGGAATACACCAAAGACAGTGATGTCGTAGACCTTGATGTAGGAGTACACCAGAGACAGTGCTGTCGTAGACCTTGATGTAGGAGTACACCAGAGACAGTGCTGTCGTAGACCTTGATGTAGGAGTACACCAGAGACAGTGCTGTCGTAGACCTTGATGTAGGAGTACACCAGAGACAGTGCTGTCGTAGACCTTGATGTAGGAGTACACCAGAGACAGTGCTGTCGTAGACAGTGATGTAGGAGTACACCAGAGACAGTGATGTCGTAGACCTTGATGTAGGAGTACACCAGAGACAGTGATGTCGTAGACCTTGATGTAGGAGTACACCAGAGACAGTGCTGTCGTAGACCTTGATGTAGGAGTACACCAGAGACAGTGCTGTCGTAGACCTTGATGTAGGAGTACACCAAAGACAGTGCTGTCGTAGACCTTGATGTAGGAGTACACCAGAGACAGTGCTGTCGTAGACCTTGATGTTGGAGTACACCAGAGACAGTGCTGTCGTACCCCTTGATGTAGGAGTACACCAAAGACAGTGCTGTCGTAGACCTTGATGTAGGAGTACACCAGAGACAGTGCTGTCGTAGACCTTGATGTAGGAGTACACCAGAGACAGTGCTGTCGTAGACCTTGATGTAGGAGTACACCAGAGACAGTGCTGTCGTAGACCTTGTGTTGGAGTACACCAGAGACAGTGCTGTCGTAGACCTTGATGTAGGGTACACCAGAGACAGTGCTGTCGTAGACCTTGATGTAGGAGTACACCAGAGACAGTGCTGTCGTAGACCTTGATGTGGGTACACCAGAGACAGTGCTGTCGTACCTTGATGTAGGAGTACACCAGAGACAGTGCTGTCGTAGACCTTGATGTAGGAGTACACAAGACAGTGCTGTCGTAGACCTTGATGAGGGTACACCAGAGACAGTGCTGTCGTAGACCTTGATGTAGGAGTACACCAGAGACAGTGCTGTCGTAGACCTTGATGTAGGAGTACACCAGAGACAGTGCTGTCGTAGACCTTGATGTAGGAGTACACCAGAGACAGTGCTGTCGTAGACCTTGATGTAGGAGTACACCAGAGACAGTGCTGTCGTAGACCTTGATGAGGAGTACACCAGAGACAGTGTGTCGTAGACCTTGATGTAGGAGTACACCAGAGACAGTGCTGTCGTAGACCTTGATGTAGAGTACACCAGAGACAGTGTTGTCGTAGACCTTGATGTAAGAGTACACCAGAGACAGTGCTGTCGTAGACCTTGATGTAGGAGTACACCAGAGACTGCTGTCGTAGACCTTGATGTAGGAGTACACCAGAGACTGCTGACGTAGACCTTGATGTAGGAGTACACCAGAGAAAGTGTTGTCGTAGTCCTTGATGTATGAGTACACCAGAGACTGTGTGTAGACCTTGATGTGAGTACACCAGAGACTGCTGTCGTAGACCTTGATGTAGGAGTACACCAGAGACAGTGCTGTCGTAGACCTTGATGTAGGAGTACACCAGAGACAGTGTGTGTAGACCTTGATGTAGGAGTACACCAGAGACAGTGCTGTGTAGACCTTGATGTAGGAGTACACAGAGACAGTGTGTGTAGACCTTGATGTAGAGTACACCAGAGACAGTGCTGTCGTAGACCTTGATGTAGGAGTACACCAGAGACAGTGCTGTCGTAGACCTTGATGTAGGAGTACACAGAGACAGTGATGTGTAGACCTTGATGTAGAGTACACCAGAGACAGTGCTGTCGTAGACCTTGATGTAGGAGTACACCAGAGACTGCTGTCGTAGACCTTGATGTAGGAGTACACCAGAGACAGTGCTGTCGTAGACCTTGATGTAGGAGTACACCAGAGACAGTGTGTCTAGACCTTGATGTAGGAGTACACCAGAGACTGCTGTCGTAGACCTTGATGTAGGAGTACACCAGAGACAGTGTGTGTAGACCTTGATGTTGGAGTACACCAGAGACAGTGCTGTCTAGACCTTGATGTAGGAGTACACCAGAGACAGTGCTGTCGTAGACCTTGATGTAGGAGTACACCAGAGACATGTGGTGACTTGATGTAGACACCGGACTTGGTAGCCTTGATAGGAGTACACCAGAGACAGTGCTGTCGTAGACCTTGATGTAGGAGTACACCAGAGACAGTGCTGTCGTAGACCTTGATGTAGGAGTACACCAGAGCTGCTGCGTAGACCTTGATGTAGGAGTACACCAGAGAAGTGTGTCGTAGCCTTGATGTAGGAGTACACCAGAACAGTGCTGTCGTGACCTTGATGAGAGTACACCAGACAGTGCTGTCGTAGACCTTGATGAGGAGTACACCAGAGACAGTGCTGTCGTAGACCTTGATTAGTGATGACACCAGTACCCGTGCTTCGTTACCTTGATTAAGGAGTACTAAGAGCGTGGTTTCACAGAGTTCGATATTCCATCGTCAAGAATCGAATTAAGGCAGACCGTGTTGGATCAGTTCAATGAGCATTTTTAATGTCCTCTGCACTAAAAGGAGGATAGAATACTATTGTTCCAGTGTGGCGAGACAAGGCATCTGCCACCACATTCGACTTTCCAGTGTGCGAAGATGAGATTCAACTCTTTTTATGGTCAAGGACCATCTTGCTAATCGTCCAGTATGCTGTTAATTCAGGAAATAAGTGGAGTACTATATGTTAAAACATGGATTGCGTACTGGTAGATAAAATCTCGGAAATGTTTAAAGCCCAAACAATAGCTAATGCAATTGCGTTATACATGTCATCAGTCTTTTGCGTAAGTGAGGCACCTATTTCAATGGCACTGTTGCAAGGTAGAAAAGCATTTAAAATCAGGAAGTTTTGATACAGGGGCAGAAGTTGGCTTATCTTGTCTGGTATGCTCTTTCTTGGCGGAAGGTACGAGTGAAAGGAGCAGCTTTCTTCAGCAATTGAGTTAATAGAGCTACAAGAGTTAATAGAGCTACAAGAGTTAATAGTGCTACAATAGAAGAAAATTTGCAGTAAAAAACTCTGTAAAAACTTGCTTAGCCAAGAAATGATCTTATGGATCCAGCAGTTTTTGGAGTAGGAAAATATTCGCATGTGACAGGGGAGGAGCATAATGCAAATGACTTTTTCGTGGGAATGATAATGGCATCTGGAGATGGAAAATGCTCTTAATTAACTCTTGGCTGTCTTCTTAGAGAAGAACTTGCCAAAACCCAAGGTAGAAAAAACTTTATTATACCCTATATGCATAAACATACATACACACATACATACATATATACATACATATGTACATATATGCAAACATATATGCATACATACATACATTCATATATGTACATATATGATGAATACTTCCATCCAGCCATACATTACACACACACACACACACACACACACACACACACACACACAGGAAGTGGAATAGTTTGGGAAGCGATTTAGTGGAGGCAGAATCCATTCATAGCTTTATGAAGAGGTATGATAAAGCTCATGGCGCAGGGAGAGTGACCCAGTAGCGGCCAGTGAAGAGGCGGGGCCAGGAGCTGTGACTCGACCCCTGAAACCACAAATAGGTGAGTACACACACGCACGCAGATAACGTTAGAATACTTATATGAATGGTGCATAAATATACAATTAACTGCAAAATTACTTTCACAAGACACAGCAAGTATAAGAAAATAGACCTGGAATGTGTGTCAGTGTATCTGGGTGCTAGACACAACTACTGAGAGGAGGAGGAGACGAACCAGCGAGGCTGGACCATGTGTTCTACCTAAGCGACTCTAATACAGTGGTACCTCTACTTACGAGCATCTCCCAACTCGAACAATTATGTAACTGTATTTTTGTAGGTGCTTTTGTAAGTGTATTTTTGGGGGTCTGAAACGGATTAACCTTATTTTCATTATTTCTTATGGGAAAATAATCCTTCGGTATCGGCACTTGAATAGCCGACTGGAACGAATTTTGCTCGTAAGTGAGGTACCACTGTATAAGGTGTTTGCGACCAAGAAGTAGTGAGGTTCGATTATCTTATGTAATTGAAGGTGGAGATAAATACGTCATGGAAGGTATTTTAAAAGATTATGCCAGCATGAGGCAATTTCTAAGGCATGTGCCATGGTAAAGGCAGGTATATGGAAAAAATAGAATAAAATAGAATATATAGCTGTAATGTCCTAGGTAGTAGGTTGAGAGACAGCAACCTCCCAGGGAGGTACTATCATCCTACCAAGTAAGTGTAAAACGGAAGCCTGTAATTGTTTTAAATGATGGTAGGATTGCTGGTGTCTTTTTTTTTCTGTCTCATAAACATGCAAGATTTCAGGTACATCTTGTTACTTCTACTTACACTTAGGTCACACTACACATTCATGTACAAGCATATATATACACACACCCCTCTGGGTTTTCTTATATTTTCTTGTTAGTAGTTCTTGTTCTTGTTTATTTCCTCTTATCTCCATGGGCAAGTGGAACAGAATTCTTCCTCCGTGAGCCATGCGTGTCGTAAGAGGAGACTAAAATGCCGGGAGCAAGGGGCTAGTAACCCCTTTTCCTGTATACATCAATAAAGTTAAAAGAGAAACTTTTTTTTCTTTTTGGGCCACCCTGCCTCGGTGGGAAACGGCCGGTTTGTTGAAAGAAGATCTCTGTAATGTCCCAGGAGGCAGAGCAGAAATTCTTACCCTCAAACAGAAGAATCACAGGCAAGAAGATTGAGTGAGTCCGTGATGTGGGGAGACGTAAGCTAAAAGTGTGTCAAAAATATAGATAAAGAATTCCGGAGAAGAGGAAAGGAAGCCTAACTTACTATTATGGCAATAAGATGCTTCAGCTCTTACATACTGAAGCCATTTGTACGGGGTAGACTCAAATATATTTAAAATTATTTAACGGGAATCAAAATTATGCACAACTATATATCAAAATGGCAGATGTGCAATGATACACTTGACAGTCAATCTCTGCTGTAGTTGAATAGGAGGCATTGTTTTTTTTAAAACATTTGAAGCAATGTCGCAGAAGCTTTTGGAAGTTATCGGAGCCATTCTGGGATTCTAGCAATGGGTTGGCATCAACTTTGATCATTGAGCCTCTGCACATGCCAGTCATTCCTAGAATCTTGGCCTAGTTATCGTACACTAATATTAAAAATTTGAAACATCAGATGAGGCCTTTCATTTTATGAGCGAAATAAAAGCTAAAATTTGAAGGAAAGTGAAAATATTCTGGGAAGTATTTTAAGGTCTTCCCTCAGGGATACTTAATTAGAAGGCAGAATGACTAATGGAAACATGAAAACCATAGACTGTTCGAGAGACGAAGAAAAGTTAAATAAACTTTACAAGATGAAAAGTTTTCGACCAAACAGTGGTCAGATAGTTGAACATACACGGACGACTAAATAATAAGAGGCAGATTCCATATATAATTTATAGAATATGTATATATAGCCCATGAACCTTACCGGCAAATTTAAGAGGCAGGACCAGGAACTGAGACTCAATACCTGCAACAATAAATAGGTGAGTAAAATAGGTGAGTACCTATGCACATTCCAGCTAGTCTACTAGACTGCTGGGACGTCAAGGCTGCTTAATTTGGTGAGAAAATTCTCACAAAAGTTTACCAACATTTCAGGGTGCAAGAGTGCACCAGGCTCTTAGTCGGAAAGAGAGAGTAATGGAGAGAGTGGTGGAGAAGACATGGGAAAAAGTAGTTAGAGGGGGGCAGAGAAAAAATAATTGAAAATTTAAGGAAAGAGAGCAGAGGGAAGGAGAGAGAGAGAGAAGAAGAGAGAGAGAGAGAGAGAGAGAGAGAGAGAGAGAGAGAGAGAGAGAGAGAGAGAGAGAGAGAGAGACAGACAGACAGACAGACAGACAGACAGACAGACAGACAGACAGACAGAGTAAAGACACACGAGAAAGTGGGGAATAATGAAAAAAAAGTTGGAGAGATAGAAGAAGAGAGTGAATGCAAGGAAAAGTGAAATGAGAGAGAGAGCATTTGAAACTGGTGAAGAGAAAATTAGAAGGCATGACATAGTATGAGAAAGGTAAGAAAGACTACGAAACTGAGAAAATAGAAATCATGAGAGATCAATTGAAAAAATATATATTGAGTGATGTGTGGCAAGACAAGTCACTCCATGACTGCTTATATAGTTGTGTGAACTACCTAGTATAGCTTCTCACTTACTACAACAATTCTGTCTAGCACTGGAAAAAATGGTTCTCTTAATGGAAGACGGTAAATTTAAATGCAATGCACTAAAGAAGGATGACAGTGGCTAACAACTGCATAGTTGCGTTAGTTCAGGTTGAGGTTGGTTTGCCAGGGCGAGTCGTGGCTTCTCTGCAGTAGTGACCCTCCAGTGGCTCCGTGTCGGAGTTGGTACAAGTGGTGTACCGTGCCCCTGCCCAAGGGCATGGGCAAGGTGAGCTTTTGTTTCAATTGAAGTACCTTTTGCGTTAGTGCTGTAGATCATTGGTAAAAAGATAAGCAATATTTCTATTGCAGATGAAGCCTTGTTACGGTTCAATCGGTTCCATCGTTCTTAAATGGTCTCATAATGATATCAGTCTTTTTGGGAACACATTGGAATGAGTAAGGCGATTCATTTTGAACTTCAACTTGTCCTGGATATATTGCTTACTCCAGAAAGAGATGTCAGAGGCCTTACTGATATTTATTAGGCTAATAGATTTAAGGATTGCCACATTGCCTAACTGCGAAGAAAACTGGAAGACGGCGGCTGTTCCACAAGATGTACAGCCATTTGCAGTTTTGATGTGTCAGTACTTCCTTCATTCCTCACTCAACTATAACAAACACAGCCACCCATAGACATGCCAGTCAACCCACCAAAACACACACACACACACACACACACACACACACACACACACACACACTTACATTTTAATGAAATTCTTACATAAGGTCGACTATCACAGCAGCTTAAGAAACCCACAAAACAACGGATGACAACAGACAAGTAAACCTAAGGGGAAAGAAAATGGGAATGTCACTGATTGCAGCTCTGGACAACAACAAATTTTGCTTCCGAGGTAAAAAAAAATTGTGTGCGTGCGTGTGTTAATGGGAGATTTTAACTTTAGACAAATTGATTGGAACAATGTGACAGGTAATCTTGAGTCTAGTGACTTTCTTGATACGGTTCAGGATTCTTTTTAAAACAGTTTGTGACAGAACCAACTAGAGGTAGCAACTTGCTTGATTTGGTTCTTCTCAACAAAGAATCACTAATTAATAATCTTGAGGTTAATGAAGAGCTTGGGGAAAGCGATCACAAATCACTTAGTTTCAATATATCATGGAATTACCCAGATAACTCCAATCAAGTCTTTGTTCCAGACTTTCGCTTAGCCGACTTCATTAGGCTGAGAAATTACCTAGGTGGGCTAAATTGGGATGACCTGACTATGGATCAGGTAGGTGGTTTTGGTTGCCAATATGACGTTTTCCAGAGCGTAGTTCTAGCTGCCCAGACAACTTTTTTTCCGAGTAGGGAAATAAGATCTAACAAAAATTATCCTAAATGGATGAACAATAGATTAAAACATCTCATTGGTCAAAAGAGAGGCATATATAGGCGTATCAAAAGAGGGGATGGACAGATAAGAAATCAATATTTTCAATTAAAGAGAGAAATAAAAAAAGGAATAAGAAAAGCAAAAAGGGATTATGAGATTAAGGTCGCAAGGGATTCGAAGACTAACCCCAAAGGGTTCTTTCAGATATACAGAAGTAAGATTAGGAACAAGATAGGCCCACTTAAGAGTAACTCAGGACATATCACGGACAGTGATAAGGATATGTGTGAAATTTTCAATACTTCCTCTCAGTTTTTACTCAGGAAGATACTAGCGAAAATTCCAGAAATAATAAATTATGTTGAACTGGAAGATAATAGACTATGCTCGATTAGGGTAACTAGTGACATGGTCCTCAGACTAATAGAGAAATTAAAACCTAACAAATCCCCAGGCCCTGATGAACTGTTTGCAAGAGTTTTAAAGGAATGTAAAGAGGAACTTAGTAAACCTTTGGCAAATCTTTTCAATATATCACTACAAACTGGCATAGTGCCAGACAAGTGGAAAAGGGCAAAGTAATACCTATTTACAAGGCAGGTGACAGGTCCTTAGCTTCGAACTATAGACCAATAAGACTTACCTCCATAGTTGGTAAATTTATGGAATCAATAATTGCCGAGGCAATTCGTAGCCATCTTGAAAGGCATAAATTGATTAATTAATCTCAAAACGGTTTTACTAAGGGGCGTTCCTGTCTTACGAATTTACTAACTTTTTTCACTAAGGTGTTTGAGGAGGTAGATCATGATAATGAATATGATATTGTCTATATGGACTTCAGTAAGGCTTTCGATAGAGTTTCACATCAGAGGCTACTGAGGAAACTTAAGGCACACGGAATAGGAGGAGACATTTTTTCCAGGGAAGAGGCATGGTTGACAAATAGGCGGCAGAGAGTTTGCATAAATGGGGAGAAATCAGAATGGGGGCACGTCTCAAGCTGTTTCCCACAGGGGTCAGTTTTGGGCCCCTGTTGTTTACAATTTACATAAACGACATAGATGAGGAAATAAATAGCAACATAAGCAGATTTGCTAATGACACCAAAATAGGCCGTCCAATTCATTCTAATGAGGACATTAGAGCACTCCAGGATGATTTGAATAGACTGATGCAGTGGTCGGAGAAGTGGCAGATGCAGTTTAATGTAGACAAATGCAAAGTTCTAAATGTTGGGCAGGACAATAACCATGCCACATATAAACTGAATAATGTAGATCTTAATACTTGTGATTGCGAGAAGGATTTAGGAGTTCTGGTTAGTAGTAATCTGAAACCAAGACATCAGTGCATAAGTGTTCGCAATAACGCTAACAGAATCCTTGGCTTCATATCAAGAAGTATAAATAATAGAAGTCCTCAGGTTGTTCTTCAACTCTATATATCTTTGGTTAGGCCTCATTTAGATTATGCTGCACAGTTCTGGTCACCGTATTACAGAATGGATACAAATGCACTGGAAAACGTACAGAGGAAGATGACAAAGATGATCCCATGTATCAGAAATCTTCCCTATGAGGATAGACTGAGGGCCCTGAATCTGCACTCTCTAGAAAAGCGTAGAATTAGGGGCGATATGATTGAGGTGTATAAATGGAAAACAGGAATAAATAAAGGGAATGTAAATAGCGTGCTGAAAATATCCAGCCAAGACAGGACTCGCAGCAATGGTTTCAAGTTGGAAAAGTTCAGATTCAGGAAGGATATAGGACAGCACTGGTTTGGTAATAGAGTTGTGGATGAGTGGAACAAACTTCCGAGTACCGTCATAGGGGCTGGGACGTTGTGTAGTTTTAAAATAGGTTAGATAAATACATGAATGGGTGTGGGTTGGAGTGAGTTGGACCTGACTAGCTTGTGCTTCTAGGTCAGATGCCGTACTAATTCCTTAAGTGGAAGTGACCTGACTACCTGGAGTTTACCTGGAAAGGGTTAACTCCAGGTGGTCGGGTCTAAGCCGGGGAGTGATGGACCTGCCTCGCATGGGTTAGTAGGCCTGCTGCAGTGTTTCTTTTTTCTTATGTTCTTATGTGTTTGCATATTCACACACCTTGTTTGAATGTCAACAATCATAATTTTATGAGAGAAATTATTTACTATATCAAAGGTTAGTAATACAAGCTTCGCCTCTACACAAATTACATTTCTGTTATAATGAGAACCGTCTCCCTACATTCTTAAAGATTCCACAAAGTTTTTCTTATCCTTCCTGTGTTCCATAATCCCAGCGAAGGGCCTCAAAATATTCCAGAAATTCATTTATGAAGTGCCGGGAGGTGTTGAAAATTTCAGAATTTTTCGAGATCGTAAAAGTGATGAGTATCACTTTTCCTGGGTTTTGCAGCTATTAAGAAGGAAGTTTAAGGCGTATGATGCAGATATATACTCTAAAATATCTGTTTACATTTTGGGCGTAAATGTAGCGGTAATGGATGCCGCAGAAGTTGAGTTGGTCAGGTAACCACTTGTGGCCCAATTTGTGTCGGCACCAATTTCATCTGTAATGCTGGAGGTTAAGTCGCTCACGCTGATGTGGGTGTGGAGACGCTCACGCTGATGCGGGTGTGGAGTCGCTCACGCTGATGCGGGTGTGGAGTCGCTCACGCTGATGCGGGTGTGGAGTCGCTCACGCTGATGCGGGTGTGGAGTCGCTCACGCTGATACGGGTGTGGAGTCGCTCACGCTGATGCGGGTGTGGAGTCGCTCACGCTGATGCACGTCGGGCTGATCCCAGAAGTGTTGTATCTCTCACTAATGCTGGAGGTGAGGCCGCTTACGGTAAAACTGGAGGTGTGGGTCCTGTCACTAATGAAGATGATGAAGACGCTCAAACTACTGCTGGTTATGTGGCAGTAATGCAGGAGGTGGTGCTGTTTACACCATTGCTGGTTATGTGGCAGTAATGCAGGAGGTGGTGCTGTTTACACTACTGCTGGTTATGTGGCAGTAATGCAGGAGGTAGCGCTGTTTACACTACTGCTGGTTATGTAGCAGTAATGCAGGAGTTGGCGCTGTTTATACTAGTGCTAGTTATGTGGCAGTAATGCAGGAGGTGGTGCTGTTTATACTAGTGCTAGTTATGTGGCAGTAATGAAGGAGGTGGCGCTGTTTACACCACTGCTGGTTATGTGGCAGTAATGCAGGAGGTGGTGCTGTTTACACTACTGCTGGTTATGTGGCAATAATGGAGGAGGTGGCGCTGTTTACACCACTGCTGGTTATGTGGCAGTAATGCAGGAGGTGATGCTGTTTACACTAGTGCAAGTTATGTGGCAATAATGAAGGAGGTGGCACTGTTTACACCACTGCTGGTTATGTAGCAGTAATGCAGGAGGTGGTGCTGTTTACATTATTGCTAGTTATGTGGCAGTAATGAAAGAGGTGGCGCTGTTTACACTTCTGATTTTGTGGCAGTAATGCAGGAGGTGGTGCTGTTTACACTATTGCTGGTTATGTGACAGTAATGCAGGAGGTGGCGCTGTTTACACCATTGCTGGTTATGTGGCAGTAATGCAGTAGGTGGTGCTGTTTATACTTGTGCTAGTTATGTGGCAGTAATGAAGGAGGTAGCGCTGTTTACACCACTGCTGGTTATGTGGCAGTAATGCAGGAGGTGGTGTTGTTTACACTAGTGCTAGTTATGTGGCAATAATGAAGGATGTGGCGCTGTTTACACTAGTGCTCGTTATGTGGCAGTAATGCAGGAGGTGGTGCTGTTTACACTAGTGCTAGTTATGTGGCAGTAATGAAGGAGGTGGCGCTGTTGCACTTTGATTTTGTGCAGTATGCAAGAGTGGCGCTATTTGCATACTGCTGATGGAAAGAAGGGGAATACTGCTGGAAGTTTAACTGCTCAAAATGATACTGGAAGTGTTAATGCTGGAAAAATGACTACTAACATTGATATTGATTCTGGGAGAATGACTCCTCCCATTGATGCTGAGAGAATGACTCCTGCCATTGATGCTGAGAGAATGACTCCTCCCATTGATGCTGAGAGAATGACTCCTCACATTGATGCTGGGAGAATGACTTCTCACATTGATGCTGAGAGAATGACTCCTCACATTGATGCTGAGAGAATGACTCCTCACATTGATTCTGAGAGAATGACTCCTCACATTGATGCTGAGAGAATGACTCCTCACATTGATGCTGAGAGAATGACTTCTCACATTGATGCTGAGAGAATGACTCCTCACATTGATGCTGAGAGAATGACTCCTCACATTGATTCTGAGAGAATGACTCCTCACATTGATGCTGAGAGAATGACTCCTCCATTGATGTGAGAGAATGACTCCTCACATTGATGCTGAGAGAATGACTCCTCACATTGATGCTGAGAGAATGACTCCTCCATTGATGCTGAGAGAATGACTCCTCCATTGATGCTGAGAGAATGACTCCTCACATTGATGCTGAGAGAATGACTCCTCCGATGCTGAAGGACTCTACTTGATGGAAGAATGACTCCTCACATTGATGCTGAGAGAATGACTCTCACATTGATGCTGAGAGAATGACTCCTCACATTGATGCTGAGAGAATGACTCCTCACATTGATGCTGAGAGAATGACTCCTCACATTGATGCTGAGAGAATGACTCCTCACATTGATGCTGAGAGAATGACTCCTCCATTGATGCTGAGAGAATGACTCCTCCATTGATGCTGAGAGAATGACTCCTCCCATTGATGCTGAGAGAATGACTCCTCCATTGATGCTGAGAGAATGACTCCTCACATTGATGCTGAGAGAATGACTCCTCACATTGATGCTGAGAGAATGACTCCTCACATTGATGCTGAGAGAATGACTCCTCACATTGATGCTGAGAGAATGACTCCTCACATTGATGCTGAGAGAATCACTCCTCACATTGATGCTGAGAGAATGACTCCTCCCATTGATGCTGAGAGAATGACTCCTCACATTGATGCTGAGAGAATGACTCCTCACATTGATGCTGAGAGAATGACTCCTCACATTGATGCTGAGAGAATGACTCCTCACATTGATGCTGAGAGAATGACTCCTCACATTGATGCTAGAGAATGACTCCTCACATTGATGCTGAGAGAATGACTCCTCACATTGATGCTGAGAGAATGACTCTCACATTGATGCTGAGAGAATGACTCCTCACATTGATGCTGAGAGAATGACTCCTCCCATTGATGCTGAGAGAATGACTCCTCACATTGATGCTCAGAGAATGACTCCTCACATTGATGCTGAGAGAATGACTCCTCCCATTGATGCTGAGAGAATGACTCCTCACATTGATGCTAGAGAATGACTACTGATGCTGAGAGAATGACTCCTCCTATGTGATGCTGAGGAGAATGACTCCTCACATTGATGCTGAGAGAATGACTCCTCACATTGATGCTGAGAGAATGACTCCTCACATTGATGCTGAGAGAATGACTCCTCACATTGATGCTGAGAGAATCACTCCTCACATTGATGCTGAGAGAATGACTCCTCACATTGATGCTGAGAGAATGACTCCTCACATTGATGCTGAGAGAATGACTCCTCCCATTGATGCTGAGAGAATGACTCCTCACATTGATGCTGAGAGAATGACTCCTCACATTGATGCTGAGAGAATGACTCCTCACATTGATGCTGAGAGAATGACTCCTCACATTGATGCTGAGAGAATGACTCCTCACATTGATGCTGAGAGAATGACTCCTCACATTGATGCTGAGAGAATGACTCCTCCCATTGATGCTGAGAGAATGACTCCTCACATTGATGCTGAGAGAATGACTCCTCACATTGATGCTGAGAGAATGACTCCTCACATTGATGCTGAGAGAATGACTCCTCACATTGATGCTGAGAGAATGACTCCTCACATTGATGCTGAGAGAATGACTCCTACATTGATGCTGAGAGAATGACTCTCACATTGATGCTGAGAGAATGACTCCTACATTGATGCTGAGAGAATGACTCCTCACATTGATGCTGAGAGAATGACTCCTCACATTGATGCTGAGAATGACTCTACATTGATGCTGAGAGAATGACTCCTACATTGATGCTGAGAGAATGACTCCTCATTGATGCTGAGAGAATGACTCCTCCATTGATCTCGAGAGAAGACTCCTCCCATTGATGCTAGAGAAGACTCCTACATTGATGCTAGAGAAGACTCTCTGATCTGAGGAAGACTCTACATTGATGCTGAGAATGACTCCTCACATTGATGCTGAGAGAATGACTCCTCACATTGATGCTGAGAGAATGACTCCTCACATTGATGCTGAGAGAATGACTCCTCACATTGATGATGAGAGAATGACTCCTCACATTGATGCTGAGAGAATGACTCCTCCATTGATGCTGAGAGAATGACTCCTCACATTGATGCTGAGAGAATGACTCCTCACATTGATCTAGAGAATGACTCCTCACATTGATGCTGAGAGAATGACTCCTCACATTGATGCTGAGAGAATGACTCCTCACATTGATGCTGAGAGAATGACTCCTCACATTGATGCTGAGAGAATGACTCCTCACATTGATGCTCAGAGAATGACTCCTCACATTGATGCTGAGAGAATGACTCCTCCCATTGATGCTGAGAGAATGACTCCTCACATTGATGCTGAGAGAATGACTCCTAACATTGATGCTGAGAGAATGACTCTTCACATTGATGCTGAGAGAATGACTCCTCACATTGATGCTGAGAGAATGACTCCTCACATTGATGCTGAGAGAATGACTCCTCACATTGATGCTGAGAGAATGACTCCTCACATTGATGCTGAGAGAATGACTCCTCACATTGATGCTGAGAGAATGACTCCTCCCATTGATGCTGAGAGAATGACTCCTCATATTGATACTCAGAGAACGACTCCTCACATTGACATTGATGCTCAGAGAACGACTCTTCACATTGACATTGATGCTCAGAGAACGACTCTTCACATTGACATTGATGCTCAGAGAACGACTCTTCACATTGACATTGATGCTCAGAGAACGACTCTTCACATTGACATTGATGCTCAGAGAACGACTCTTCACATTGATACAGGTGTGGCTGCTCTCTCTAATGCTGGTGATGC
>WNWK01034751.1:0-20255 GCA_009830355.1 Cherax destructor
CAGCATTATTAACAATTTATACTGCTGAAATTCTTCAAAAACTTAATAAAATTTTTTTTATTCAGTCTGCTCAAACGACCCTGAATACAGACATATCAGCATTCATGTTTGTATCACAGTATTCAAATCAATATTCCCATCACAACACAATAACATTTACATCCCATAACATTCACATCCACCAACATTGCATCATTAACATTGCATCACACCAATTAATACAGTTCTTTAAGTTACCTGTTTTTAAAGTTGTAAAGGGGTGGGTATAGAGGGATCATTCCAAGAGAGGTCTGCAAGTAATGTAAAAAACAAAGGGGTCAATACTTTTTGCATCCACAACCTGTAACAGAATAAATCTTCTATGATACAATATTTTTATGCAAAGTTTTATAACATTGCACCCAAAACCTTGTTAGTAGCTAAATTAAGAACTAATATTATATCACTATTTTTCACTACAATATGATGTTCAGTATATGGGGCACTGAATGGCAGAAAAGAATAGCGTCAGGTTCAAACAATGGAAAAAAACGCTGTTAAGTGTTGATATTTCTTGTATTCTGGCTATATGTAAGATGCAGAAGACAAATCACATTTTCCCCCAAAACAGACAAAACTTTAGGAATAAATTCATACATTTCCCGGTTTTTGGGCCCATGATGGCACTTATTCTTTTTGATGTACAACATGAATATAAATTGTTTTAAAAAATTATAACCCAATTTTTAACCAAAATAATGTATGAAGAATGAAAGTCATAATACTGTGGGTAAAGTCAAGATAATGTTGAAATGCCGAAGTTTTCTTTTATTTTTGTAATAATTTTTCCTTGAGGGAACATAAAAATACCCCCCACAAATGCAAACTATCTTTTGTACAATATCTTTTAACTGATCTAGTTTTTAGAAAAAAAAGTGAAAAGCCCACTGTTCCAAAATACTTTTTAAAAAGATCCCCCAGGACTTCATAA
The DNA here is from genome assembly GCA_009830355.1 of Cherax destructor. Classification (NCBI taxonomy): domain Eukaryota; kingdom Metazoa; phylum Arthropoda; class Malacostraca; order Decapoda; family Parastacidae; genus Cherax; species Cherax destructor. The sequence goes on from WNWK01034751.1 coordinate 971, forward strand.
ATACCGGGTTAAAATATCTATCTCTATGAAATAAAATGGTCACAATATCATAAAAGTAACAAACTGTTAGGGGCCCAGACTGATTCAGCAATCTCACTGCACAACTACTACTATACCAACTAGACTATTAGCAAAAAAGTTTTAAAATTCACTTTAAAGTATTCCAAAATTCTCATTTTAACCCTTTTCAAAACCAAAATTTAATTAAAAAGGGACTGATATAAACTAATGTACTATAGTCTCCATTTTATATACCAATGCAATTTTGTTTTTAACATGACTGTTTCCCATGATTAAGGGTGACCCAAACTTTCATCATCGCCCAACATTTTCACCATCATTCATACATAATCACTGTCTTTGCAGAGGCGCTCAGATACGATAGTTTGTTCACCCAAAAGCCAATACCCCAAAACCCCCCTTTAAAGTGCAGGCATTGTTCTTCCCACCTCAAGACTCAAGTCCAGCTAACCGGGTTTTCCCAATTTCCCTTTCACAAAATATTCCCCTCCACTCCAACAAAAATATATAGAAAATATACTGTATTTGAAAAATAAAAAAATATTAATGGAGTTAAAAGCGCAAAAGTTGAACACATATAAAAAAAAATAAAGATAAGAGGGATACAATATAACTCATAACATTCAAATTATTTTACTAGCTGTCCCCTTTCCCCCAAAATAAATAGGAAAAAAATTAAAAAGAATTACATTATCCCCTTTGCCTATGTTATCTAAAGATGACATCTATTAATACAGTGGATCCTGGGTTTTGCGATAATTTTTCCCAGAATGCTGTTGAGTCTTCTGAGGAATTTTTTCCCCATAAGGACTAATTTAATTGATTAGTGCAGACCCCCAAAATACACTTACAAAAATACTCTTACAAAATTTTCGAGTTGGGAGCTGCGAAAACCAGTCCACTGTATTGTTTAATTGTAAGTTACAAACCACCTGAACATGGGGAAAACCCCGTGGCCCACAAATGGTGAAACCAGATGGGGGTAGTCGTCCAGCAGTTCCCAACATTTGGATGGGAAGGCCCCTGCTGCGCTGCCTCACCACTTCTCATCTCGGCTGCTACCTGGCATACATCCTCCCTCTGACCATACTTGGATAAAACATTATGTTTGACATAGAATACAAAAACAGTGGACCCCCGGTTTAAAAAGTTCCAAAATGCCCCTTTTTTGTTAGTTTATTTTTTTAAAGGTTTGAAGGGAATTTTGGGGGGTAAAAAGGGCTAATCAAATTTTCATTATTCCTTATGGAATAAATTTCCCTTAATGGGACTTGAAAACATTCTTGTAAAAATGGAAACGGGGGCCACTGAGTAATAAAGGTAAAAGTCAACGTTTTAATGGGAAAATAATGTTAATAGAAAAATAAAGGTAATTTTAAAATACCCAAACAAAACGACATTTAAACCTTTTTTATTGCAATCTGAAAAAAAAGGCTGGTTTAAAAAAAAATATCTTCTAAATGGTAGGGGGCCCTTTTTAAGGGAATAAACAAATGTGAAATTTTTAAAAATTGGATTATGCAGACATAAAATTGGATCGGCCAATTTAAAATAAACAATTCCCCTAATTTGAAGCCTATTTTAAGAATTTTATTGTTAAATTCTATTTTGTTGTATCCTTCTGCTCTTGTTTAGCACAAAAACCCCATTTAAATATCAGAACTACCCTGTAAAGTGAACAAAATTTTAAATTTGGAATTTTTAAAAAAATTCAACAAATTCAATTTACAAAAAAAATCCAAAATAAATACGTAAGATTCCAGCTAAAAGCAATGTTTTCTTTTTCTTAATTACACCCCCGTTTCAAAAACACTTGCCCCACCATTTTGAATTATCATCCGAAAAGTATGCCAATAATGTCCCTTTTTTCTGATTTTAAAACATCCCTTTAAAAATAAACTATCATTATCATTTTATCAATGAGGGGGCAGGTTTGGACCATCCCAACAATTAAAACAGACCTACAACCCCAAAACGGGAAAAAGGAGGCCCACTTTCTAAGGAAAATTAAAATTTTAAATATTTCCCCCACTTTGACATATTTCAAGCCACTTAAATTAAACAAAAATATCTCTTTTTTTCCCTATGTTCCTTTTTATCAACTGATCCAAAGAAGCACCAGTTAAACAATAAAAACCACCCAAAATGCTCAAATTTTGTTTTTCAACCAAACACAAGATAAAGGGTTATTTATTCACATCATGCATGTGGGGGAGTTTTTTTTAATTTGGCCCCACCCCCCAAGCCCATTCTCTCTTCGGGTGAAAATTTACCGTTCACAACATATCTGAGTGCACTGTGATAAAGGAAGGTTATGAAACAAGGGTTCATTAACATAGTCTAAAAGGAGACAGTAAAAGGGTAAGGGGAATAAAGGCCCCGGGATTTAAAAGGTAAAATAAAAAATTTTCATTTTTTTTTTTTTTTTTTTAAACACCGGATTCCCACCAAGGCAGGGGGGCCCCAAAAAAAGAAAATTTTGTTTTCTCCACCCTTTTCCAGAGGGTGCTTTACACTACAGTTATAAACTGAAAATTAACACCCCCCCTTCAGAGTGAACCCTTTCTTTCCATCTCCAGGATAAGCCCGGCCCCCTGGGTTTTCCCTAATCCTTCATAAATGTTACTTTCTCCCCCAACAGCACGTAAATTTTAAAAAACCATTTGTCTCCATTCACCCCTATAAAAACCCAACGCTTTTGCTAAATCCAAGCCCTTTTTTTCCCCCTCCCCCCAAACCCTTTTCCTAAAGGACCCCCCCCCCCTTCCCCCCCTACAGTTTTTCACTCGGGTCCTGTTTGTTTCTTTTTCTACATGTCAACCACCTAAACAACCCCCCCCTACCCCTCTGGAAATGTTTGGTAATCCACCCTCCCCCAAATTTCCAAACCGAATTCTCTGCATTTTTCACACCCCCTTGACCTCAGACAGCATCTCCACTGCCCCCCCTTCTCCCGTTGCGCATTCCTCCCCCATGCTTCCCACACCCATATAAGAATGTTGGTATAACTATATCTCTTTCCCCTCTTAATTTCCGGGGAAAAAAGTTTTTTGTCTCCACAGACCGGCACCACTATTTTTTCCCCTCATCAATTCTATGATCCACCTCATCCTTAAAGACCCATCTGCTGACATGTCCACTCCCAAATATCTGAATACATTCACCTCCTCCATACCCCTCCCCCAATCTGATACCCAATTTTTGTCACCTAATCTTTTTTTATCCTCATCACCTTACTCTTTCCATATTCACTTTCAATTTTCTTTTTTTAATCCCTTACCAAATTATCCACCAACCTCCCTTCTTTCAGAATCTCCCAAAAGCACAGTGTCATCAGAAAAAGCAAGGGACAAGTCCCATTTTTATTTGTTTTTTTGTTTTTTAACCCCCTCTGAACCCCTTTCCCTTGTCTTAAACCCCTAAAAAATTATTGAACAACCAGGTGACATCCCATCCCCTTCGGCCTACTTTTCCCAGAAATAATCCCCCTCTCTCCTACACACTCTAACCTGAGCCTCACTATCCTCAAAAAAATTTCCCTTTCAGTCCTCCCTCTTTTCCCATACCCTGCAACATCTGCCACATTGCCCCCTATCCCCCCCTATCATCGCCATTTCCAAACCCAAAATTTACAAAACCCTTTATTAAATCGTATTTCACCTATATTTTTACCAAACATTGGCACCCCCCCTCCCTTTTTCCTAAAGCCACCTTGTTCTTTGCTATTCTGCTCCCGTCTTCTCTTTTCTTTCAATAATAACTCCCTCCTTTACCTGGTATATAAAGACTTTTCTTTCTTTAAACATGGGGTTTCCCCCGAGGAGGGGGGCCAAAAGGAAAAAAAAAGTGCTTTTACATTTAGTAATTTTAATTCAGGAAAAGGGGGAAAAACCCCTTTCCTGGCATTTATCCCTTTAAAGCATGGACTCGACAGACTTTTTCCCCTATAATTTTATCTCTTTTTTCCCCCCCATAAAAAAGGCAATAACGCTTTTCCCAGTCCCTAGGTACCACCCTTTCCATACATGTATTAAAAATAGCACCAACCCTAAACTTTTCTCCCTGCTTTTAACATTTCCCCTTTTCCCATCAATCCCAGCTGCCCCCCCCCCTTTCATTCTCCCCACTGCCTCACGAACTTACTCTCACAACTGGCTCTTCCCTTTCCCCACAAGATGTTATTCCTCCTTGCCCTATACACGAAATCACAGTTTCCCCCTTCTTCATCAACATTTAACAACTCCTAAAAATTTCCCTCCATCTTCCTATCCCAACTCTCCTTTTAAATAACTCTCCTCCCCTATTTTTAACTGTCAAACCCATTTGTTCCCTAGGCTTCCTCAACTTTTAATCTCACTCCAAAACTTTCTTATTTTCAAAAAAATTTTTGATAACATCTCACCATTCTCTCTTTTTCCTTTTTTTACATTGCTTGACCATTTTAACCCCCTTTTTTTCTTCATATCCCTTTTCCCCTCCTTACCCTTCTCTTTGTAAAAACCCCCATTCTTTTTCCCCCTTACACTCCCCCAATCATCATTCCTTGCTCTTTTTCCCCTCCCCCCCTTTCCTGTAACCCAAAACTTCTGCTGAACACTCTAAACTACATTCTTTAACCTACTCCATACATCTTGACCCCATTCCACTCCCCCCATTATCCCCAATATTACTTATATCACCCTAACTGCCTCCCCTTTTAGTTTATAAACCTTCACCTCTTTCTTACGTTCTATTTTCCTTGTATCCCATCTACCTTTTTCTCCCCCTTTGCTCCCAAAAAATGATCTGATATATCTTTGGGCCCCCCTTTAAAAATGTACTCCCGAATCCTCAAAGTCTTTTATCTACCTCATGTCCCAAAAAACTACTTATTCGCCCTCATATCTTGTATACTTTTTATCCTCTTTTCTTAAAAAATTTTCCCATAAAAATTTCCCCTTTTTTCAAGTTCAATCAAAGGGCTCCCATTTTCATTTCACCTGACCCCAACTTTACCTACCACACCCTCTCTACATTTTCTCCTACTTTAGTTTTGGTTCCCTCACATTACTTTTACTTGGTTCAAAGGTTCCTATACATTTTAACATTCCCAAAATTTTCTCTCTCCTCTATCCCCTTTTTCTCCAGGTATACACCCTTTAACCCCTTTTCCTCCGACCCTTTTTTTAATCCACATAACCCTTTAATTTACACATTTATATTCCCTCTTCTCCTTCCCTAACTGGTCCTTCAACATTATTCCCCCTTCCTTAGCTCTAACTCTCAGATACTCCTGACTTAATCCCATTTTTTTTCCCCATTGAAACTCGCCTACCCCTTCAGCTTTGTTTCGCTTAGGGCCAGGACATCCAACTTTTTTTTTAACATCACAATCATCTCTTTCTTATCATCCCCACTACATCCCCCATTCAAACATCCAGTTTTATAAAATTTTTATTGTTTTTTTTTTGTAAATGTGTACAGGAGAAGGGGTTTAAACCCTTGCTCCCGGCATTTTTGTTATACCACCGCATGGCTTACGGGGGAAAATTTTTCCCCCCCCATGGACAATAGAGGAAATAAAGAAGAACAAGAGCTATTAAAAGAAAAAAATAATGTGTGTTTTTTATATATGCATGTGCATGCCTGTGTAGTGTAACCCTTTTTAAATAAAATGCTAGATATACCCGTTATCCAGTGTTTAGAGACAGAAAAAAAAAAAATCCCCCTTCATTAAAACAGTTTCAGTTTTCAAGTACCCAGGGCTGGTCCTCCTGGGGGGGCTTCCAACCCTACCAATTCTACCAACCTTCAATTTGGTTTTAAAACGCTGAAATATTGTATGGATGGCACTATGTTGGACACTTACTTTCTTGTGGGTACCCAGCATGGAAGGATGAGAAAACTCAAAAAGGGCTTCAAACCCTAGTTTTCAATTTTCTTTCCAATATTTCTCGACCTGTAAAACTGAGAAATGGTGTGCCAATAAAGAAATATAAAAATATTAAACAGTTATAAAAGCCACTTGACTTCATATCCAGCCCCAAAAATTTCAATAATTTTCTACTGCATTTTGGTCAGTCGAATAGACATCAATGGGGCTTTGCACGATGTTCTGGATATTTTCCTTCATCCATTTTCCCCAAATTTTCACACTTTTTTGATAAAAACCTGAAAAAAATTGACTTAAAAATTTTAAAATTAATTTTTTAAAACGTTGGATTTCCCAGAGGCAGGGTGATCCAAAAAAAGAAAAAACCCAAAAAAAAAGAAAAAAATTTCATCATCATTCAACACCACCATCATTCTATCAATTCTTTGGGGGGCTCAGATATGAAGTTTAATTCCTAAACACCAAATCTCAAACCCCCCCCTTTTAAAATGCAGGCATTGTCCCACCTCCAAGACTCAAGTCCAGCTAACCGGTTTTCCCGAATCCCTTCCCCAAAAAATTACCCCGCTCCCCTCAACAGCTTTTAAATCCCAAAAAACCCTTTGTCTCCATTCACTCCCATCTAAACACTTGCCCTCCTGCCTGGGCCAAGCAATTGCACAACCCCTTTTTTTCCCCCCCTTCCTCCCTGGATGACCCTATCTCCCTCCTCTCCACTACAGATTTATAACCCCCCAAGTCATCCCATTTTCCCCCATCTCTCTAAATGACCCAAAACCCTATAGGCACTATAAAAAAAAAAATGAATTTGGTCCAAAAACAATCTTATTTTTACTTGGGATGGGCATACACTATACACATACTCAGGTAAGACCCATAAGGGTGAAAAATGGAGTTTTATGGGAGGAAGAATAGTAGGTGGGGGGAGTTGAAAAAGGTGGGGAAAAAGCCGGGGTTAAAACCAACCGCATGCTTGGTTGGCATGATAAAAGTGTTTTCTGGTCGGGGGATCTGCAAGGTTGTCCTCGCAATGGAGGTCTGGTTTTGGTTTGGGGGTAGGACATTTCACAGGGGCGGCAGCCAAATGTCAAGGCTGGTTTGCTGTTGTGCTTTCTCCCATGTTGGAAAGGGGAAATTGTGCTGGGAAAAAGAACGTTTTTTTAAAGGTCCATGCAGGGGCGGGGTAGAATTGGGTTTAGATAAAGGCATATTTTTGGGTTTAGAGGAGAGGAGGAGCAGGATTATTAATGTTAAAAAAGGTTTTGTTGTTTTTGGCTGTCTGATGACATCGTCTAAAAAGGTTGTCCAGGATTGGGTAGGTTTCAAGTGGGTCTATTTGTCTGTCACTGAGTTTTTTCCAGAACACGTTCAGTGCCGGGGTCCCGTTTTGTTGTGGAGGGCTCTATGGCGTCATCCCACTTCATTCCCAGCCCCCATGCAATGCACGGTTCGGGATTCGCTGCAGTTTCAAGATGTTTTTTTTTGGCAGCAAGAGAGGGGCAAGAGGTGTTTTGGATAAGGGTTTAAGGCCTTGAAAGGTGTAGTTTGGTTTTTGGGGGTGTGAGTCTTTGAGCTTGAACGCCAAAAGGGGCAGTACTGGCCTAACTTTTTTTATTTTTTGGGGGTATGTATTCTCAGTCTGGAGTCTAAAGTAACCCCTAGGACTGTTGTTTTTACGTGGAATGGGTGTTCTAGTGGTGGTTCTGAGGTAGACAGGCGTGGTTGGGGTTTCTTTTGGGAAGTAAATTTTTTGATTGTTGGCATTTTTTTAATGGGCCAAGGGTCTCCCAGGCACTGATCCTATCACCTCTCGTTGGTTTTAACATACACTTTTAAACTTATTATTACTTCCATCCTCCTTCCCCATACTCCCCATTCCCGACCCCTGGCACCCGCTAACTTTTTTCTGACAGGGTCCCCACTTTTTTTTGAAATATAAATTAAATTAAACCACCACGGGTTTATTCAAAAAATGTTTGCTGGATTTCCTACACACAAATCTACTTTTCATATTTCCCTTTTTAAATTTTTAAAATAAACCAGTTTAGGAAATTTAAAAAAAAAAATTTTTTAAAATGTTGGCCGCCCCCCACCAAGGCAGAGTGACCCAAAAAAGAATCACTTTCATCATCATTCCACATAATCACTGTCTTTGCAGATGCACTCAGATACAACAGTTTAGTCCCCCAAAAGCCAATATCCCAAGAGCAAAATTATGCAGCATTGGTGAATTACATGGACCCCGAGTTTTAAAAATTTTACTTCAAATCTCCGTGCCACCACAATTTACTCCCTTAAGGAAAAAATTTTACGAGGTTAGTTTTTTCAGACCCCAAAAAACTTCCCGAAATTACAAAATTATATTTCATAATTCACGATTTCCGGGGGATCGTTAACCAGGGTCCACTGTACTGATATAAATAAAAACACATTAAAGTTGTTCCCCTAAGTGAAGCCACGGTAAAGGAACAACATCTAAATGTACAGTACAGTATTAATCTTTCCTACATTTTTTTTAAAAAAAAACAGTGAAATCAAATCATTTAACTCTTACATCAATCCATATAGGCAAAGGGCCCCGGAAAAGGAGATATCAAACATAAGTGACGGTTGATGGCCATTTTTGTACCCCCGGCTGGGGATCCCGCAGAAAATAAATGGCACTTGTTTAATACACCTCAGAAAGATGGAAAGTACGATTTCACCATTATATATTGATACATCTCAGAAAAAAATGAAAAGTGACAAATTTTCTATCATTATATACAGCAATCTCACTTAATGTTGTCAATATTTTGAAACTGACTTGGTCAAAAAACATACAAAAACCAGGCTCTTAATATCCCATTGTCCATCATCAAACCTCTTTAAAAATTTAGTTTTTTTTCTAATGTCACTCATCAGGGGGCACAGTGTAATTTCACACTCATTGCAACAGGGTTAAATCGGGGAAAGTAAAAATACCACGGGGGGGGTTTTAACCCCACCCGGGGATGGGTTTCAATTGCACGATTTTAAGGGTAAATAAGCAATGTTTTTTGCAAAGCAAAAATTGTAAGAACCACCTATCACCATGGTTCAAAAAAAAACAATAACACATATTTTAAGTGCTTTCATACTGCATTGTTTATTGTCATGCATTTTATGTTTCTTTTACTAAAGTTTCATTTTAAAAAAATTTGTATTCATTGTATTTTCAATATTTTCTCATGTTATAACAAAATGATGACACGAACCGCTTAATTTAATTAAAAAATGAACAAAATCAAAACTAAAGCTCTCCCCGCTCAAAAAATTTTAAACAAATTTCTGTGCAAAAAAGCTGCCTGAGGCTGGCGCTCCCAGTAGAAAACCTACTTTTCCCCACTGATAAGAAGATTCATAACAGGCAACACCATTCCGGGGAATGTAAAATTTGTTTACATCAACAGCAAGCACTAAATTTTTTCATTAGAATTTTTAAATAATCTTTTTCCCTTTTTCCCCCACTTTCGGGGGGGGAAGGACATTGGAAAAAAAAGAAAAAGATTGGTATAAGAAAAGAGGAATGCTATTGTAAATTTATTTTGTCATAGAAAATCACAAGTCTTAATCATAAGATAACTCACTAAAAAAAAAAAAAAAAAAATTAGATAAATACCCAGAGCAACAAGAAACATCAAGTATAATAAATTTATGAATATACTGTGTATGAAACAAAGTATCACAATTTTTAAAAAAAATAAAAGAAGTTTTAAATGAGTATAAAAAATTTAAAGATGCAAAAATCAGTTTATTATAAGTATAAACATTTTAACCATGCTGTTTGAGCATAAATTTCTCTTGGTGTGCTAAATGAACATGGGAAAGGGGGCCCTTCCATAAAATGAAATCCCTAAAAATTTAGTCACTCTTAGGCTTATAAACATGTGAAAAAACCAGGGCCCCTTTATAATCTCATTTGAAAAATTTTTACCTAAGATAAAAAAAAACCGTTCTTATTACTGAGAGTCTTCAATATGCTTTACAGTGGGCTTTCAGGAGGTGGGTTTGGGCTTCCCGGATGAGAGCCTTGGGCATCACTGTTTTGGATGTTGGGGAAAATTTTATTCTTTAACCTGTAGGAGATGAATATTACATAGCTATTTTCAATTATCCACTGTATTTGTGTGAGAGATTGCCTCTCTAGGTTAAAACAAAATTTAATTAAAAATTAGAAATCGGGTCTGAGCCCAAGTTGAGAGGGCAGTAATCTCCAGAAAATTAACAAACATGTAACAGATTAATAGATGGAAAAAAAGTTCCATGAACATTGATCAACAAAACAAAAAGCATTTGGGAGAAAATTGAAGCTTTTAAAAAAGAATCTGTATCTTTGGACCCATTTTTAAAAACCCCGGAAATTAATTTATGTAAGTATAATATTGTAAGTGCTTGGGGAAAAAAGTATTTTTGGGGTCTGAAAAGACAACCTACGTAAAATTTTTTTCCTTTAAAGGGGTAAATTCTTCAATGGCACTTGAGCAGACTTCAGAAGTGAAGTTTTCTGGGGGTCCACTGTACTGTTTTTTTGGTCTCAGGGGCCCCCTTTTTTTTACCCAAGTGGTTTCTCAGGTTAGCAGATACTGAGGTATAAATATTTAAACCTTCATGATGGGGCATCTCTTTCAAAATAGTTCGTTTATTAACAAGCTCATTCAGTATCCAAACAGTTAATTTATACGGGGGTCCATGGTCCAAAGTAGTGTCATCTGAGACAAATTTTGCACAGCTGTTAAAAGTCTTCAGATTCTCCACCGGTGGGTTCCCCCGCAAATGAGAGAATATAAACCCTTTTAAAAAAATTAAAATTTAATTTTCTTGAACTGGCCATTATCTTAGTTCCTAATATAATGCAACTAAAAGAAATCTGTTTATCATCTCTGACACCCTTTTCAATACTGGAAAAATTTCCCCCACTGGAGTAGCTAAAGCAGTAAAGTCAAGTGCAGCCATCCCCTATAGCATAATAACCAAGATTTTTTTACTATATATTTTCAGTCATGAGACGAAAAGTATCTAATTAAAAAAAAACACAAACAATAACAGTGCAAATAACCATTTACGGGAATTTCTCCACCAACCTGAGTTGTTTCTGAAAACAGTGGACCCCCGGTTTTTGTTCACCTCCCAAAATCGAACAATTATGTAAGTGTATTTTTGTAAGTGCTTTTGTAAATATATTTTTGGGGTCTGAAATGCTAAATACATTTGTCCTTATGGGAACAAATTCGTTGTAAGGGACTCAAACAGCATTCTGGAAAGAATTTTCAACAAAACCGGGGGCCCCTGAACCATACAGGAATACTGTAATTTTCCTTGTCAGGGGAACCCCCGTTAAAGCCCCCCGGAAATCGTGCAATTATGAAAGAAAATTTTTAAGTGTTGGGGAAGTGTTTTTTTGGGGGGTCTGAAATAGACAACCTAAATGATTTTTTTTCTTAAGGAAAAAATTGTTGGGGAAATGGCATTGACAGGCTTCTCAATAAATTTTTTTCTTTAACCCGGGGGTTCCCTGTTTGTTTATACTTTGATATGCCAAAAGGGTTTTTGGGGTTTTTTCTTCCGAGACCAATTTGGAGTAAAAGTGTTAAAAAAGCAGAAAAAAAAAAAAAAAGCAATTATTTTCCCAATTATATTGTACATTCCCAATGGCAATGCATTTCTTTATGATTGAAGTACAATGCTAAAACACCTTGAAACACATTTCCATAAAAACCAGTGTACATAATGTCAGACATTAAAAAAATCAAAGGAACAAAAAAAACAACATTATTTAGCATTTTAAATTTAAATAAATTTTTTTCATTTACACTGCTGTTACTGAAGTGATAATTTTTTCATAAACTTTCCTTTTTTTGTTCTATTCTAATTAAAAAAAAACCCCTTTCATACTGTAAGAATAAAAATTTTTTTTTAAAATCTTAACACAAAAAATTTTTTATTTCGGGGTATGCCACAGTTTAATGGTTAGGGCAATGTGAGGTAAAGGGTAATTGAGAGGAATGAGGAAGGGTTAAAGTGGTTTAGGCATGTAATAAACAAGATGGAGGGACAGGTTAATGAAGTTGTAAAAATCTAGGTGGAAGGTAGGAGGAGGAAGGGATCATCCCGGGAGGTTGGGAAGGGGAAAAAAAAGGCTTTAATTTTGGGGTTGGGAATCCATCATGCTTGGGGAGCATGTTAGATTAGTGAATGGAGACAAGGGGTTTTTTAAATGGATTCTCTTGGAAAGACAGAAAGGGAATTTTTCTGAAGGGAATCAGGAAACCTTTAAACAAGTTTTTTCTAAGGGGGGGATGTTGCAGATGGGGGGAATTTATAATGTCAGTGAAAGAATATAATTTTAAACGATAATAACAACAATGCTAATAAAAATAATGATAAAAAAAATAATAATGATAATAATAAACAATATCAATAATAATAACTATTTGTTGTTCCAGCACTACACATTATAGGAAAATTAAAAACTTAACACTGTTAACACACTTACTTTTTGCCAATGAATACATTAAAATAAATCAAAAAATTTAAAAACAACAGTAAATTATATACAAAATTCTTAAACTGCTAAATTTACAAATAGAAAAAAAAAAATTAAAAAAAAAAAAATAAAATATAAAGAACAGGGCCCTATATACCATATTTTATAAAAAGAATATATTCTACATCTAACTGCAAAAAATTACCCCTAAGAAAAACATGAATAGTGTACAAGATGGTGGGGAAATTTTATGAATGTAAAGCCGCCCCTTTGAGCTCCTGATAGGGGTGGTATTCTGGACAACAAAAAGAAAAATATTTTCATAGTTCCAGATAAAGCTCCTTTTTGCTCATCCCTGAAAGGAAAGCAAAAAAAAGGCTTAAGCCTATATTTAAAATAGGTTTTCCAAACAATCTATGAGAAAAATAATACAATAATAATAAATGAAGAGACAAAATGTCGATTAAGCAAAAAAAACAACCTAATCTAGAAAAAAAAAGGCAGAAAAAAAAAAAATTGTATTTTGACCACCTTTAGTCCTCTTAAGCAGAGAAGCATCATGTATCCTCCCTCTGCACTCATTTTGATCTACCAATCTAGACATAAGATCAACATAATATATTAATTTACAATGTATTTAACAACTTGATGTTTAATTATTCTTTTTTTTTTTTAACACGTTGGAGTCTCCCCCAAGGCGGGGTGCCCGAAACACTTTCACCACCATTTACCCCATCACTGTCTTGCCAGGGCATGCAGATGTGGATTTAATCCTCAAAACACAAATATCTCCCCCCCCATCCTTTAAGGCAAATAATATTTTAAAAAGTTAATCAGTAACAAAAAAAGGCTTACAGTGAAGTGGCAAAACTGAATTAACTGTAAAGATTTATTTTGAATCTAGAGAATCCAACTTTTTTTTAAACATAAAAAAAATAGAAAAAATTTTCAAGAATAGAATGACTGCAGCAGAAGGGGGTATAAACCCCTTTTCCTGTATTATTTTTTTTTTCCCTCCGTTTCCCACCAAAGTAGGGGGCCCCAAAAGAAAAACTTTCAATCTTCCTCCATCACTGTCTTGCCAGAGGGGCAATTACACTACAGTTTAAAAATGCAACATTAATTAGTTTTAAATTTAAAAAAAAACTTTTGTTTATGGGCCCCCCCTTGGTGGGATATGGGGTTTGTTGAAAGTGAAAGCTGAAATTTGGCCCTCTATCAACTCTTAATTAATTATTAAAAAAACCCGTGCAACCTGTTTCATTGTAAAATCAATGACTTTATTTTAATCCAAAACTTTACTACATTTTGAATGATAATTTAACTATTTTCTTCCCTTCCTTGTGACCTGCTAATTTACCTTTTCAAATTATAGTATTATAGTTGGAATACTTCCCTTTTTGTATTTTTTAAACATGTACTGTTTTGAATCAATGATATTTTTTTAACACATGGCTCGTCCATCCAAGGAAAAGGTGAAAATATATATCTTTTAAAACTACACTATAGCTTTATTCAAGCACTAAACAAACTTCCCTTGGGAATTTCATCCGACATCCATTTAAAAAATAAATCCCAATAGGAAATTTTAAAAAAAATTTTTAAAGCTGTTCGGGAAAAAAATAGCCTGAAGAAACAAAAAAAATACCCCTAAAAAACATGCTAAAAGGAAGACAGAAATTACCTTCCCAAAGTAACAAAGGAAAACATAAAGTGGCCCCCGGTTTCGATGGTCCCCAAAACCCCCCTTTTTTGAAGTTTATTTTTTAAATGCTTTTGTGTGTATTTTTGGGGGTCTAAAGGACTAGTCAACATTTTTCCCTTTGGGGGAAAAATTTCGTTTTTTGGCACTTGAACAGCATTCTGGGAAAGAAAAATATCGTAAACCGGGGGACCACTGTACGAAAATTTTTTAAAATAAAGAATAAATTCATTTTTTGATACAAAAAACCTAATACTTAGGGTGAGAATGACCTTTTACACTTCAGATCCCAAAAATTTAAAACCTGGGTTTCTGAAGGAGCGCAACTGGTGGGCAAATTAGAAGCATCACGGGGGTGAGTCATTACTTTCCCGCATCAAAGACTATGCATACTGAAAAAAGTTGGTTCTGCTGTCAAAGGGGGGCTTGTTGGTAATGCTATCCCAAAGGGTGATAGTCAAGCGGGTGTATCAACAAAAGATGAAGCACAAATATATGATGATAATAATGTATGAAAAAAAGAGTAAGCTTTTTTTTATAACCAGTAGAACATGTAAATATGTCTGCATTAAACTCTAAATCTTTTTTTTCTAAATAAACAATTTTAAAATTTTGGGTTTTTCACTTACCCAAAAAGTTTTAATAAGGATGTCCTTGGTCTAACAATGGGCCCCGCACCTGCCACAGTGTCTCTCCCTCCTTTTTTTTTAGCCCCCAAGTAGCTGGAAAAAAACCATGAAATAAAATACTTGTGCAGTTATATTAAAAGAGGTTTAGTTTTTAACAGCAAAAGCAAACAGTGGAACCTGGTTTTGTTTGCCCTGGTTTTCATCAAATTCCATTTTGACAATTTTTTCGTTGAAATTTTGTCCCAGTTTTCATACATCCCCCGGGTTTTTCGTTGAGTTGACAGTGGCCCGCCATACAAATGCATCCACCCCCCCTCAAAAAGCACCCCACGCGTTCTGCTCAGTCTGGCTTTGCCTTAAAGGAGCATTAATGTAACTTTTTGTCCAGAATGTGTCCGAAAGGTTTTTGAGGTTTTGAGCTGACCCACAACTCTACCTATTGTGGAATGTATTGTGTCTTTGGGGAAATTCAGGGGGTTGGGATGGTGGCCAGGATGTGGAAATTGGTGGGCATCCCGGGAAAAGGGTAACCACTGAAGAGCTCAAGATTCAACTGAACAGCAACAGACTGCAGCTGGGGAAAATTTCTTCAGAGGAGGGGGGAAAAGGGGGGAAGAAATTTTCCCCAGTGATTAAGGACATTTTGCAAAGTGGAACGAGTTGCCAAGTTTTTGGTGAAATATCACCCTAACAAAGCTGTTCAACCATGTCTGCAACATGTTCAAGCAACCTTTTCCATTTTTGGCAAATCTTAAAGAGATGCCCAGACCTCTGGACAGATTTTTGTGTGACAGGGTCCCGTGACCCCAAACTGGTCCGTGCCGTAAAAGACAAAGAAGGAAATAACCCCAGAAAGGGCCTTATACCAAGTTCTTATGGAGAGGGATTCCCCCTTCCCAAAAAATAACCCTCCTCCTCCCCCTTCCCCCCCTTTGTCTTCCATCGCCAACAAGTCTTCAATTAAGGTAAAAATGATGTTAAATGTTCATTTTTCCATTTCATTATTCTTCTTCTTTTTTCAACAAATCGGCCCTTTCCCCCCCGAGCAGGGTGGGGAAAAACAAAAGTTGCTCTTTTTTAACAGTAATATATGGAGAAGGGGGTTTCTGCCCCTTTGGCATTTTTGTCAACTCTTCGACACGATGGCTTTGGAGGGAATTCTGTTCCCCTTCCCCATAGAGATGAGAAAATAAAACAAGAACTAGTAAAAAAATGAAAACCCAGAGGTGTGTGTGTTTTTGTGTGTGTTGTGTGTGTGTGTGTGTGTGTGTGTGTGTGTGTGTGTGTGTATGTAGTATGTATGTATGTGTATGTATGTATGTATGTATGTATGTTTTATATATATATAAAACATTTTTTTTTTTTTCGAAAGTGGGCCCGTCTCCCCCGGGGCAGGGTGCCCCAAAAAGAAAGAAAATCCCCAAAAGAAAATGTTTTCATCATCATTCAACACTTTCACCACCTCATCCCTAATCCCTGTCTTTGCAGGGACTCAGATACAAGCTGAAAAAGTCCCCCCAAACCTGTCCTACCCTCAGACCCCCCCTTTTAAAGTGCGGGCATTTTTTCCCCTTTTTCCGGATAAGCCCAACAAAATCAATTAAGGGGGTTTCCCCTAACCCCTTCACACAATGTTCCCTGCCACCCCCAACAGCTCTAAAGGTCCCAAAAACCATTCGTCCCCAAAATTCCTCCTATCAAACCCGGGCTCCCACTGCTTTTTTGGGGGTCCAAGCCCCCCCCACAAAACCTCCTTTCCCCCTTTCCCCTCCAACCTTTTCTAGGACTGCCCCCTCCCCCCTTCCCTTTCCCCCTACAGATTTACCCCTCTCCAAGTCTTTCCCATTTTGATCCATTCTCTCTAAATGACCAAACCCCCTTTAAAACCCCTCTTCAGCCCTCTGACAAATACTTTTAGTAACTCCACACCTTCTCCTAATTTCCACATTCCGAATTTTCTGCATAATATTTACCCCAAAATTCCCCTTAACAGGACATCTCCACTGCCCCCAGCCCCCCTCCCGCTGCAGCATTTTCAACCCCTCTTCACACCCATATAAAAGTGTTGGTACCACTATCTCGTACATTCCCTTCTTTGCCTCCATGGATAACGTTTTTGTCTCCCCCAGAAACCCCAAAACCATCACCCTTTTTTCCCTTTATCAATTCTATGGGTTAATCATCCCTTTATAAACCTTTTCTTTTACACATCAACTCCCAAAAAATCTGAAAACATTTCTTCTTCCCTAATCCCTCTCTCCCAAAGTGATATCCCAAATTTTTCTTTATTTTCGTTTGATACCCCCATCCCCCCTTTTCTTATCTTTTTCACTTTTAACTTTCTCCTTTCCCTCTCCCAAAACGTCCCCCTAATTAATTTGCAACTTTTCTTTAGAATCTCCCATAAACACAGTATCATCAGCAAAAAATAACTGTGTCAACTCCCATTTTTCATTTAATTCTCCCTAATTTAATCCCACCCCCTCTCCCCCCACCCTAGTTTTTCTTCTTTTTCAACCCCCTCTATAAATATTTAAACAAATGGGGACAAAACCAACCCCGTCTAACCTACTTTTACCGGGGAAAAAAAACTCCCCCTCCTCACAACCTAATGGGCCTCCTATCCCCATAAAAACTCTTTACAGCCTTCAATAACTTACTACCTATTCCATACACTTGCAACATTTGCCACATTGCTCCCCTATCCCCTCCCATCATATGCCTTTTCCCAAAACCATAAATGCCCAAAAAAAAGCTTCTCTACCTTTATCTAAATACTGTTCACATATTGCTTCCCGTAAACACTTGATCTACACATTCCCCTCCTAAACCTCCTTGTCATCTGCAATCCTACTCTCTGTCTTACCTCTAATTCTTTCAATAATAACCCTGCCATACACTTTACCTGGGGATATATTTAAAATTATTCCCCTATAATTTTTTCACCTCTTTTATTTTTTTTTTTTTTATTAAACATCGGCGATTCCCCCCAAGGCCCGGGTTTCCGAAAAAAAACTTTCATCTCATTCCCCCTCACTGTCTTGCCAGAAGGGGGCTTTTCACTACAATTATAAAACTGCAACATTTACAAAATATATATATATATATATATATATATATATATATATATATATATATATAAATATATATATATTTTATATATATATATATATATATATATATATATATATATATATATATTATATATATATATATATTTTTTAAAATTTTTATATATATTTATATATCCTTGTATATAAAATAATTCTCCCTTAATGAAATGGGAATTCTTCCCCCCGTAACCATCTGTGGAAAAACTAAAAAGCCGGGGGGCAAGGGGCTTTTTAACCCCCTTTCCTGAAATTTAAAGAAAAGCTTTTTTTCCCTTTTTGGGCCCCCCTTGGGGGAAAGCGGCCGACGTGTTGAAAGAAAAAAATATAAAACATATATATACATACATATACATACATACATATACATACATACAAAATACATACATACATACATACATACAAAATACATACATACATACATAAAAAAAAACACACACACACACACACACACACACACACACACCTCTGGTTTCTTCTTTTTTTTCTTACTAGTTCTTGTTCTTATTTTCTCTTTTCTATATATATATATATATATATATATATATATATATATATATATATATATATATATATATATATATATATATATATATATATATAATATATATATATATATAATATATATATAATATATATATATATAATATATATATATATAATATATATATATATAATATATGAAAAAATATAATATATATTTTATAAAATTTTATATATATAAAAGTTTTATATAATATATATATATAAATATACAGTGGTACCCCCGGGTTTTCGATATTTTTTTATTCCCGGGAAAGCTGTTCAAGTGCCATTACCAAACAATTTATCTCCCCTTTAAAAAAAAGTTGTAAAATAGACTAGTCCTTTTAGGCCCCCAAAAACACTTACAAAAACATTTAAAAAAAAAAACTTAAAAAGGGGGGAGTTTTTGGGGGCCATCGTAAACAAATTTTCCTTTTTTATATTAATGGTATTTTGGGTTTACGATATTTTTTTATTCCAAAAATGCTTTTTTCAATTTCCATTACCCAAACGAATTTATCTTTAAAAAAGTTGTAAAATAGACTAGTCCTTTTAGACCCCCCAAAAATTTAAAACAAAACATTTAAAAAATAAAAATTAAAAAAAGGGTGAGTTTGGGGAAAAATTTAAAAGGGGGACCACTGTATAATATATATATATATATATATAAAATATATATATATAATATATATATATATATATAAAAATATATATATATATAATATATATATATATATAATATATATATATATAATATATATATATATATAAAAAATATATATATAATATATATATATATATAATATATATATATAAAATATAATATATATATAAAATATATATAATATATATATAATATATATATATATATATATATATATATATAATATATATATATATATATATATATATATATATATA
>WNWK01034752.1:0-20255 GCA_009830355.1 Cherax destructor
CCCCTGATCGGCCATTCTGGGTTTTTTACCAAAAAAAAGTAAAAAAATTATTTTACGTTATTGCATTATTTTTTTTTAAACCCAAGGAAATGAATTTACCCATTACCAGTAAAACTTAAATGCCTCACATTCCACAGGCTCTATATGACTTTCATCTGTTTACACCGTCAGGGCACAAAGTCTCATATATTCGGGAGAACTAAATGCTTTTCCTGTTCAGTTTAATTTTGGTGTAAAGGTTACCAAAAGGAAACAATCTCTTGATGTTAGGTAGTGTAGGTTATCATGTGCCAATTTTATTGTTTTTTTAGGATATTCTGGTTCCCCTAGCTTAAATAAACAACGCCATTTACGTGCCCAAAAATCTGTGTATTTTTTTGATCATTCTTAAACATTTTTTTTTTTACATATAACTTACTTTCTTAATTTGTTTTTAAATATTAGTCTTTTTTAAAAAAAAATTGGACTGATTTTAGCATGTATAAGAGGTTCGCTTTTTGGAAAAAAATAAAATTGAAATACTACTTCTCTTATGTTAACCTCTAGTGCCGCATCTAATTCCCTTTCCCAGCCTGCCTTGCTCCAGAAGTTATAATACAATTTCTGATTAGCTTCAACTTGGGTGTGTTTTGTGTATTTTAGGACACTGGTCTCTTTGAAAGCCTTAAATTAAATTTTCCTTAAATGTTCTTATTTATAATTGTTACCGGGGAAAATGTTCTATTAGTTTAAATATGATGACTTATGAATGCCTCTTACGAGTCCCTTCAGATCTTCAACACTAATATTTAACCGCATTATAAACTTATATCGCAGAAAACCTCTATTTTTCGTTGTTGTTGTTTTCAGCTCCTGCATATCGTGCTTCTATTTTAGAGAACAGTGAAAAGGATATATTATCTATCTACGACATAGTATCCCATCATTCTACACTGTTTTGCAACATCATATTCATCACTGTTTTTCTAGAATTTCTATCAGATTGTTGTGTCACTTGGTCTCAACCCATCTGGAAACGATATTTCAGGATATTCTTTTCCTGTTTTCTTTCTGTGTGTATGTGTGTGTGTTTGTGTGAGTGTATTTGTGTGAGTGTTGTGTGTGTGAGTGTGTTTTGTGAGTGTGTTTGTGTGAGTGTGTGTGTGTATTGTGTGTGTTTGTGAGTGTGTTTGTGTGAGTGTGTGTGTATGTGTGTGTGTTTTGTGTGAGTGTTAGTTACCATTTTGTCCTAGGCACATGTCGATTTGACACTAGGCCTGTTGTATGTTGTGGGTGTGTGTGTGTGAAAGGAAACATTTAATGTTTCCGCCCGCCGGGAATAGGGGCCCTCCGTGCGTGAAGCGGAGCTTTACCACTGGCAGTGTGTTTTGGTTGTTTGGTTTGTGTGAGTGTGTTTGTGTGAGTGTGTGTTTTTGTGTGGGGATTGTGTGTGTGTACTTACCTTTTAACTCCTATATTGTGTTTGCGGGTCGAGTCATAGCTCCTGGCCTTGCCTCTTCACTGGTCTATACTAAGTCCTCTCTCTCTGCTCCAGCTTTATAATACCTTTTCTTAAAGCTATGTATGAAACTTCTTC
This sequence comes from Cherax destructor, assembly GCA_009830355.1. Classification (NCBI taxonomy): domain Eukaryota; kingdom Metazoa; phylum Arthropoda; class Malacostraca; order Decapoda; family Parastacidae; genus Cherax; species Cherax destructor. Next base: position 1,577 of record WNWK01034752.1, read on the forward strand.
CACTACTTCACTCTCCAGATTATTCCACTTCCTGACAACTCTAAGGCTAAAGAAATACTTCCTAACATCCTAGACTCATCTGGGTTCGGTTGCATTGTTGTTGCTTTTGGATTCCTTCTGTGGGCGGTTCTGGAGGAGGTTGTGTTTGCCCTTCCACCTGGGTCTGGGTTCTCCTGCTTATCTCCTCATAGCCTCTCATTCCTCCTCCGTCTTTAAACCCCTCTCTTTCAGGAGCCCTTTTTCTTGTGTTCTATCTTGGTAAAGGTACACTCCCCGGTACCCCGGTGTGTCCCTTAGTCGTGCTTTCTCCTGTGATATCCTGTTTCGAACTGATTCTGCCTTGAAAATCACTTTGGTCATTTTTCCTCTTTCAAACCACCCAATTCTCAGAAAATTTGTCAACTGGGTCATATCGTTCTCTCCTATTGCTTTCATGATACTTTCAACTTTTTTTCTCCTCCTGCTTTCTTGCTTCATAAGTTTCCCCTTCACCTTCCTGGAGCCCGTAGAAAAACTGACCTCTTCCTTTCGGGCCTCCCCCGTATTTCCTTGCATCCCCCGAGACGATTTAGTTCTGCCATTGGTTCCTTCCTTCAATCTCTTCCCTAGCTGATGTCCCTGTACTCAGTGGTCTGTCTTTTTTTGCTCAGCTGTTCCTGGTCACTGCAGTTGTCTGTTAGAGCCTCTGCATATGCTTCTCCCCTTTATTGTCTTTAGTCCCTCATTTGTTCTTGATGTGCTCCTCGGCTTTTCCGGGCCCCATGGGTCTGATAGGGCCTTCACATACAGCATAGCTCCTTTGCTCACTACAGTTCCCTCATTTTACTATTTGGGAGTTTCCTGATGTCATGGCTCTACTGTCCTTTGGTTCTTTAGAGTGTTTAAATTTTTTTTTGTTCCTCTTCTACGCTCTGTATCTTGGGAGCTTGTGCTCCTTTTCCTGCCCCTGCAGCTATCTCTCCTCCATTTACTTTCTTGCTTCCTTCCCCCCTCTTCCTCCCTTTTTGTAGCTTGCCTCCTTCCCCCAGGTTCATCTGCCCCGTCCCTGGTTCTCCGTCCTGCTTTTGGTAACCCATTTTTTCCACAGACAGAAGAGCTTATGTATTTCAGGGGTAGTGCTTGTGTGGGGAGGGTGTTTGTTGAAGGGAGGGAGAGGGTGAGGGTAGGTAGGGGGGAGAGGGGTAAAAGAGTGGGGGGGGAACAGTGGCGAAGGGGAGAGATGGGGAAGGTTAGGTACAGGAGAAACGATGAAAGGAAGTGTGGGAAAGAAAGGGGGAGAGGGGAGGAGGAGGAGGGAAGGAGGAAGAGGAGGAGTGACAGAGGACAGTGGCAAAGGAGAAAAAAGATGGGGGGGGGTTAGGGGTACAAGGAGAGGGGAAGGTAAGGGGGTACAAGGAAAGAGGGAAAGGAAGTGAGCGAAAAGCAAGGGGAGAGGAGGGAGGGAGAAAGAGGGGGAGGAGGAGGAGGAAGAGGAGGAGTGGCAGATGGGGAGAGATAGGAGGAAGGTTAGGTGGTACAAGGAGAGAGGGGGCTATGGTAAGGGGTACAAGGAGGAGAAAGGAAGTGAGCGAAAATCAAGGAAGAGGAGGAGGAGGAGGGAGGAGAAGAAGGAAGGGAGGAGGAGGAAGAGGAGGAGAAATAGGAAGAAGAGGAGGAAAGGGGGGAAGGGAGGGTTTTCTGTTTATTTGTATAGTGGTTAGGCTGTGCGCTTTGCGTACAAGCTTGTGTGTGTGTGTGTACTCACCTAGTTGTACTCACCTAGTTGTGGTTGCAGGGGTCGAGTAAAAGCTCCTGGCCCCGCCTCTTCACTGGCCGCTACTGGGTCATCTCCCTGCGCCATGAGCTTTATCATACCTCTGCTTAAAGCTATGTATAGAGCCTGCCTCCACTACATCGCTTCCTAAACTATTCCACTTCCGACAACTCTGTGACTGAAGAAATACTTCCTAACATCTCTGTGATTCATCTGAGTCTTCAACTTCCATCTGTGCCCCCTTGTTGTTGTGTCCCATCTCTGGAACATTCTGTCTCTGTCCCTTTGTCAATTCCTCTCAGTATCTTATATGTTGTTATCATGTCTCCCTATCTCCCTGTCCTCCAGTGTCGTCAGGTCGATTTCCTAACCTCCCCTCGTAGGACATCCCCCTTAGCTCCGGGACTAGTCTTGTTGCAAACCTTTGCACTTTCTCACTTCTTCACATGCTTGGCTAGGTGTGGGTTCCAAACTGGTGCTGCATCTCCAATATGGGCCTAACGTACACAGTGTACAGGGTCTGAACGATTCTTTATTAAGATGTCGGAATGTGTTCTTAGGTTTGCTAGGCGCCCATATGCTGCAGCAGTTATTTGGTTGATGTGCGCCTCAGGAGATGTGTCTGGTGTTATACTCACCCCAAGATCTTTTTCCTTGATTGAGGTTTGCAGTCTCTGGCCCCCTAGGCTGTACTCCGTCTGCGGTCTTCTTTGCCCTTCCCCAATCTTCATGACTTTGCACTTGGTGGGGTTGAACTCCAGGAGCCAGTTGCTGGACCAGGCTTGCAGGCTGTCCAGATCCCTTTGTAGTTCTGCCTGGTCCTCGTCCGATTGAATTCTTCTCATCAACTTCAATCATCTGCAAACAGGGACACTTGGAGTCTATTCCTTCCGTCATGTCGTTCACAAATACCAGAAACAGCACTGGTCCCAGGACTGACCCTGTGGAACCCGCTCGTCACCGGCGCCCACTCTGACACCTCGCCACGTACCATGACTCGCTGCTGTCTCCTGACAGGTATTCCCTGATCCAATGTAGTGCCTTCCCTGTTACCCCTGCCTGGTCCTCCAGCTTCTGCACTAATCTCTTGTGTGGAACTGTGTCAAACGCCTTCTTACAATCCAAGAATATGCAATCTACACCCCTCTCTCTTTGCCTTATCGCTGTCACCCTGTCTAGAACTCCAGTAGGTTTGTGACACAGGATTTCCGTCCCTGAAACCGTGTTGGCCGTCGTTGATAAGCTCATTCCTTTCTGGTGCTCAACCACCCTTCTCCTGACTATCTTCTCCATGACCTTGCATACAATACATGTCAGTGACACTGGTCTGTAGTTTAGTGCTACGTTCCTGTCTCCTTTTAAAATTGGAACTACATTTGCTGTCTTCCAACCTCAGGTAGTTGCCCTGTTTCGATAGATGTGTTGAAGATCGTTGTTAGGGGTACACATAGCTCCTCTGCTCCCTCTCTCAGGACCCATGGAAGATGTTATCTGGCCCCATCGCCTTTGAAGTATCTAGCCCCGCTTAGTAGCCTCTTCACTTCCTCCTCATTTGTGTGTATTGTGTCCAGCACTTGATGGTGTACCCTACCTCTCCTCCTTTCTGGAGGCCCTTCTATCTCCTCTGTGAACACCTCTTTGAATCTCATGTTGAGCTCCTCACACACTTCCGGTCATTTCTTGTGACCTCCCCTCCTACCTTCCTCAGCCTGATCACCTGGTCCTTGACTGTTGTTCTCCTCCTGATGTGGCTGTACAGCAGCTTTGGTCAGATTTGGCTTTTGCTGCTATGTTCTCGTACTGTCTTTGGGCCTCCCTTCTGATCTGTGCATATTCATTTCTGGCTCTACGACTGCTCTCCTTATTCTCCGGGGTTCTTTGCCTTCTGTACCTCTTCCATTCCCTTGCACACTTGGTTTGGCTTCCTGCACCTTTGGGTGAACCATGGGCTCATCCTGTCTTTTTCGCTTCTCCTGTTACCCTTGGGTATAAACCTCTCCTCAGCTTCCTTGCAAATTGTTGTCATATATTCCATCATCGTCTACTGACTTCCTGCCATCTCTCTGTCCCACTGAACTCTGTGCAGGAAGTTCCTCATGCCCACATAGTCACCTTTCTTGTAGTTTGGCTTCATTTGTGCAGCCCTTCCTGCTTCCCCCTCCACTTGTAACTCTACTATGTATTCGAAACTTAGAACCATATGATCACTGGCCCAAGGGGGCTTTCATGTGTGATGTCCTCAATATCTGCACTACTCAGGGTGAATACTAGGTCCAGTCTCCTGGTTCGTCATTTCCCTCTCTCTGGTAGTGTCCCTTACGTGTTGGTACATGAGATTTTCCAGTACCACCTCCAGCATCTTAGCCCTCACGTTTCTTGCCCCATGTGGCTCCAAATTCTCCCAATCAATTTCCTTATGGTTGAAGTCACCCATGATCAGTAGCTCTGTTACTCTCATCATACTCTTGCCTTGGCCTCCTGCTGTTCTGTGGGGGTTATACATCACTGCAATTACCACCTTGGGACCTCCAGACTGTAGCATCCCCACTATGTAATCCCCAGCTTCTCCTCCGTCTCCTCTCTCCATCTCGTCAAAATCCCATCGGTTTTTGATCAGCAGTGCCACTCCTCCACCCCCTCTGTTCCCTCTGTCTTTCCTCAGGATCTGGTATCCCATTGGAAAGATGGCATCTGTTATCATACCTGTGAGCTTGGTTTCTGTGAGAGCTATTATGTCCGGTGATGCCTCTTTGACTCTTTCGTGCCACTCCTCCCACTTATTTGTTATTCCATCAGCATTGGTGTACCATACCTTCAGTTTCCTCTCTACTACTGTGTTTTGGGGGGTCTGTGAGGGTGTGGGACCTGGTGGTGTACTGTGGGATTCTATAGTGGAGTGTTGGGTGGGGGCTGAGATTGTTGGTTGTAGTTTGTGTTGGGATAGTGTGCTTGGTTGTTGGGTGTTTGGGATGGTTCTGTGTGCTTGTTCTTGTTGCTCTGCCCTGCTCTGGTTGTCCTCTACTGATTCTGTCCTTGTCCCTCCTCCTCGCTCCTTTCGCCTTTGTGTCCTCTCCCTCAGCTGCTGTCGTTCTGTCCCGGTCTAGGAACACCCTCCTGTATTCTTCCGTTTCCTTCAATCGTGGTTTCTCTTGGAGGATTCTGTCTCTCTCTGTTTCTGTCCTGAGAATCAGCTTAAGCGGTCGTTTTCTCCCTTCGAGTACCCCCTATTCTCTGAAAATTTACAATCTCGGACATGTCTTCTTCACCTATTTCTTTGAGTATGCTCTCAATCTCCTTTCTTTCTGCCTGCCGTCTTTCAGTGTGTCTCCTTCCCTCTCTCTCCTTCAGCCCATGAATAAACACTGCCTTTGCCCTCTCCTCCTCCCATTGCCTTTCCCTCTGCAGCTCAGGCTCCTGTTTCTCCCTTCTTTTTTCCTGTCGCTCTTGGTGGCATGATCGTTCCTCTGCATTTGCCTATTCCCCTCTCCACCTGCTCTCAGCTGCTCACCCTCTTCGCTCCTTGGCCCTGCTTGGTAGGCAGATACGGCCATAGCGTAGTTACATCTTCCTTCCCGATGGGCCCCCTTGATGCTGTGTCTTTACTGGTCAATACCCTGTAACCTGCTTCAGCCTGTTTACCTCATCTTCTAGGCCCCTTATCCTGGCTACTGCATTTCAGCTTGTGCCTCCCAGTTCTTCTTCTCCTCCTCCAACCTCTTTTCCAGTTTCACAGAAAGCTCTCTCTCCATCTTTGCAGAAAGCTCTCCTAGTTTTCTCTCCCACTCTTGTTCCATCCTTTTGCACTGCTCTTTCATCCATTCTTCCTTACCAGAGCCGTTCTCCTCTGGACCCTGGGTCCTGCGAGTCCCTACCACCATTTTTTTTTTTTTTTTTTTTTTTTTTTTTTTTGGGAGTGCAAGAGGAAGGGGGAGGTAGATACAGAGAGAGAGGGGGATTAGGGGACTAGAGAGAGAAGGAGACAGGTAGAGATGGGGAGAGAGAGGATTTGGGTACTAGAGGGAGAAGGGAGGGAATGGTGGAGAAGGAGAGATATCAGAGGTGGGGAGAGAGAGAGAGAGGATTTGGGGACTAGGAGAGGGGGAGGGAAGGAAGTAGAAGAAGTGAGATAAGAAGAGAGGGAGAGATGGGGGAGGGAGATGGGGAGAGAGAGGATGGGTAGAGGAGAGAGATGGGGAGAGAGAGAAGAGATGATTTGGGGACTAGAGGAGAAGGGTGGAGGAGAGATATGCAGAGGTGGGGAGAGAGAGGAGAGAGAGAGGATTCGGGGACCAGGAGAAGGGGGAGGGGAAGGGAGAGAAGAGAGTAAGAGAGGGAGATGGGGAGGGAGGGAGAGCTGGGGGGGAGGGAGGAGACTGGGGAGAGATGGATGGGGAGAGGGAGAGAAGAGATGGGAGACAGATGAGAGGGAGAGCTGGGGAGAGGGAGAGAGAGATGAGGGGAGAGATGGGGCAAAGAAGAGAGATAGGGAGAGAGAGAGAGGTGGGAAGAGAGATGGGGATATGTGTGTGAGATAGTGAGTGTGTGGAGAGGGAGAGATTGAATGTGAGTGTGGAGTGTGAGAGTGTAAGAGAGGGGAGAGTCAGGGGGCAAGGGAGTGGTGTGAGGGTAGAGTGAGAGGTAGAGTGAGAGTGTAGGGAAGTGGGTGGGTGGAAGAGCGGAAAGGTCTGGGAAGGGGAGAGGGGATGAGTGAGGGAGGTGATAGAGGCAGGGGAATGGTGGTAGGGGCTGTCACCCGTTATCGTTATGTATCCTTACTGTCCTATGTACCCACGTATGTACTGCCAATGTACCCAATCCCTTGGTTTCCTTGTCACTGTCTATGTGAGCTTAAAATTACTATCAGTTGAATTATTATTGTATGTATGGATTATTATGTATGTATGTGTGTGTATATGGTTTAAGAGGGAGGGAGAGAGGATGTGTCATATCAGCTTTCAGAAGGTGTGAAACCCTTGTGCTGTGTTTGTATGCCCACGCATCTATGTTTGTGTCCCAGAAAATACTCCTCACTTCTATTTACTAATACTTATATTTATATTTACTTATATTTACTAATACTAGTAAATCTAAAAGTTATGATACTCTACTCAGCTCTACAGTGCCTAAACCCGTGTGTGTGTGTGTGTGTATGTGTGTGTGTGTGTTTGATGTCCTCACTAGTTTCCCACACATTCATCAATCCTATCTCCACCTTATCAATGTTGTTTTTACTCTAGTTCAGGTAATAGCTGGCAGGAGTGAGTGACCCTTAGCTACCAGTGTCAGGACCAGTACTTCCGACACAACATGCAACCAAAACTAGGCGAGTGTACTTGCGGCTGGCAGTGGTGGTGGACAAGTTCTGCTTCTGCCTCCTTGTTGTCGTACTGCATTGACCTCTAAGACTTTCTTCGAAATCCTTCACCCATGATAAAAGTATATCCATTTATACTCATACACCACACGTTCCTCAAGTATTTTCACTTTTGTAAATTACTCTTCACTTTTGGTACGTTACACTTATTTATAATGATACCCAACCTATGACGTCACCACTTCCTGGAGGAGGCCTACTGCCTGCCACCTTTCCCCTGGTTATATATTTTTGTTTTTGTTTTTCTTTTCTTCGTTTTCTTGTTAACTTGGTCACTCTCGCTGTATACTACCCACATGTTGCTTGTTAACCAACCTCTCTTAACTCTTGACCTTTTAACTTTCGTCACTCGCTTTATACTTCGTATATATATTTGTACCCGTGTGGCAACAGTGCCTGCTAGGCCTCAAACGATTTGGCACTTTCAAATTTTCTTTTGTAATTTCAGGCTTTCTCTCGCATTTTTAGTTAATATCTTTGGTTATCACTTGTAGGGTTGTTCACTGACCCTGTCACTACCACTGGCTTCTCTAGCAGCTAATGCCACCTAAAACACTAAGATTCACGGAGCCTTGTGTCCCACTACACTCTAACGCCTCTCAGGGTGTGTGTGTGTGTGTGTGTGTGTGTGTGTGTGTGTGTGTGTGTGTGTGTGTACTCACCTATTTGTGGTTGCAGGGTTCGAGACTCAGCTCCTGGCCCCGTGTGTGTGTGTGTGTTTGTGCGTGAGAGAGAGAGGAAAGCGGGGTGCCAGGTGTTGTAACATGCAAACGAGCCCAAGAATCTTGCCGATATACCAATATTTATATTGGACGTTTGTGCCCAATGGCTGAAGTAAGTCAACTGTAAAATACTCTGGGCAGGAATAAAAATGAAAACCAAAGTAGTTTGAGAGGAGGAAAGAACATTGGCTTTAGGTAAATCTCACAATGACCAAGAAGCATCTTTTGCCAAAAAGAAGTATTTGAACAATCAGGGATTTTTTTTTTAAATATAGAAAGTGGTCAGTCTTCCCAAACGTTTTCTGATTCAAATTTAATTTGCCAGTAAATAACACAAATACATTCAATATACACTGCAGTTATATAGGTGTGTATATGAAAATATATGCAGAAATGTACTATGCTGCCAAGTCTTTTCCACCTGGAGCTGTGGGGGACTTCATGGGGCACAGCACAACAAACAAATGGTCATCTCAATAGTTGATGTTTCAGAGCTTCTCCTGTCCTGCTTATACCAGATCTGTCTCGCATATGGTATTCCTGAGGCTGAGAACATTGGCTATGATGTGGTTGTCTTGCTGAGACCAATTTAGCTGGGGTTCGATACCCCACAAAGATGTGAAGCAGCAGCCCATGTACCTCCTGCAAACTTCACCAGTCTTATAAGACTGAAGTGTCTGATGATACTAAACTTTGAAATAATAACTTTATATAGTCAATTGAACCATTTTATTCAGAACTGTTCATGACAGTTTACCTACCCTTTATTTATTTATCCACTCTCGCAAATATATTGACTCAAAAGAAACATCACTTTGTTGAGCACTGAATCAACTCAGGTGATGGAGGCGCTCTTGTTCCGGTCTTTCTCTGTTAAGCCATCAAAAAAGTCACCGTGGCTGATGGCAAAACAGGAGGCACCACAAAATCCACTTTAAAAGACATTAGAAATAATTGAATACGAAAAAATAAATCTAGGTACTCCCTAAACCTCTCAAAATGGGAATTATTGTCCTCCATCAAAGACACTGCTGAGGAAGCCACATCTGCCCTGCAGTGAGTTAAATTAATGATCAACTTGGCTCTAATGTTATTGGTAAGATCATTGACAAAAAAATCTGTGACTTCAAATGGATGGAAGCCAAGTTCAGTAATATTGATGCTTATGATGCCTTCCTAAAGCTCACTTACTGCGGAGGTGGATGACACCGGTTATACTAGTAGCACCAGTGTGTAGAATAATATTTTAGCACAGATAACAAGACCAACTGAAACCGTGGCTCACACAATCCAGCTGGAACAGTCCAATTATGGAAAAGGCTTCAGCAATTATATTAAAGTGGGAAAACTCTGCAAATGAGGGAACTAGCCTTTTAGGTGTGAGTTCCCATCAGTCAGGTGAGTTTCTCCTATTGGTTCCCATTTCTGTAACTGTTGCCCTTCTTGACCTGCAGACCTCTTACATTGCTACTCCTGTTTACTATGAGAACAGGTAAATTTGAGGAAGTTGTAGTCGACTGGCATGGTTTCAATGGCATAAACTGTTCAAGTTCCAAATTGTTACAATGCAATAAACTATTGTAATGGTATCTTTCAGAAAATACTAGGTAAAACTACTGATACCCTTCCAGCATCTAGACTGTTTCTGGCTTGTAACAGATTTGTCAGTAATAGTTTTTCAACTAAGTGGAGCAGGAGCAGTTTCTTTCACAAATAACACTTTTAAGTTCGGTTTACGTAAATTACAACTGAGAGAATTATTATTACCTAAAAAAAGTTTGTGAACTTTCGTGAACGAAAAAGGTTTTAAAACATACAACTGGGAGAATTAATACTAGCTACCAAAAGTCTGAGAACTTTATTGAAATAAAAATTATTTCTAGAGTTAACATTACATAAATCCAAAATACATGATGATTAAATATTTAGTCTCCTACACACAAATAGGTATATATATGTATATATATATATATATATATATATATATATAGCGAGAGAATGGATCAAAGTAGAATGACTTGGAGAGCGTATAAATCTGTAGGGGAAGGAAGGCGGGGTAGGGTCGTCCTAGAAAAGGTTGGAGGGAAGGGTAAAGGAGGTTTTGTGGGCGAGGGGCTTGGACTTCCAGCAAGCATGTGTGAGCGTGTTAGATAGGAGTGAATGGAGACGAATGGTTTTGGGACATGACGATCTGTTGGGGTGTGAGCAGGGTAACATTTTGTGAAGGGATTCAGGGAAACCAGTTAATTGATTTAGTTGGACTTGAGTCCTGGAAATGGGAAGTACAATGCCTGCACTTTAAAGGAGGGTCTGAGATAGTGACAGCTGGGAGGGACTTTTCTCAACTGTCGTATCTGAGCTCCTCTGCAAAGACAGTGATTATGTATGAGTGTGGTGAAAGTGTTGAATGATGATGAAAGTTTTTTCTTTTTGGGGATTTTCTTTCTTTTGGGTCACCCTGCCTCGGTGGGAGACGGCCGACTTGTTGAAAAAAAAAAAAAAAAAATAATATTATATATATATATATATATATATATATATATATATATATATATATATATATATATATATATATATATATATATATATATATATATAACATATTATTGTAACCACGAACGAGTGGTATTGTTCAATAACAACACTGACTAGTTAGGGCCGAACCCATGCGCTTGGCCCGCCTCATGGTGAGCGAAAACACATGACGCTTTAGACCACTGAACCACACAATCCTTTTGTGGTTCAGTGGTCTACGTCATATTTCGCTCACCGTGAGGCGGGCCAAAGCAGCATGGGTTCGCCGCTATGCAGTGTTGTTATCAACATATTTTTGAAAATAAGAAAAGTTTTGGAGTGAGATTAATAAGTTGAGAAAGCCTAGGGAACGAATGGGCATGTTAGTTAAAAATAGGAGAGGAGGTTATTAAATGGAGAGTTAGAGGTATCGGAAGATGGGGGGAATATTTTGAGGAATTGCTGAATGTTGATGAAGATAGGAAGCTGTGATTTCGTGTATAGTTCAAGGAGGAATAACATCTTATAGGAGAGAGGAAGAAAAGTTGTGAGTGTGGGGGAAGTGCTGGGCAGGGTTACCCTAGAGTCCTAGACTGTAGAATGTCGGACTCGGACTGCCAATTGCAGACCGCAGTTCGAGCTCCTCGTCCGCCCTTCTGTTTATATATGTGCGTTTTATTAGCGTTCGAGTTTCATTTCGTGCAGACATATATATATATTGATGCAGTAAAACAGTAAAGAGAACCTGGATTTGTTAGAATCCGTGTTGTCATATGTGTAGACTGGTTAAGATAAGATAAGATTTCTTCGGATTTTAACTCCGGAGGGTTAGCCACCCAGGATAACCCAAGAAAGTCAGTGCATCATCGAGGACTGTCTGTCTTATTTCCATTGGGGTCCTCAATCTTGTCCCCCATGATGCGACTCACACCAGTCGACTAACTCCCAGGAACCTACTTGCTGCTAGGTGAACAGGACAACAGGTGTAAGGAAACACGTCGAAATGTTTTACCCCACAGGGAATCGAACCGGCCCCTCCGTGTGAAGGAGAGCTTTGCCAGCCAGGCCAAGGGATCACCTGATCACATTGAAATTTTTATTTATGTTGTTGTTTCCTAAGTACCTGACTCATTCTTACATTGAATGGCATAAGTCCCAGTTTGCCAGTTATATTAACTAAATTCTGACATTCATTTTTTATTCATTAATTAATGGTTGCTTCTTCTGACTGGCTCCGAGTTGTTATTGACGATGCATTCTATAATTATTATATTAAACCATAAATTTCGTGAATAAGAACAAATTTAAAATTAGTTAAGAAACTTGGAATTGATGGAAATAGGTCAAATAATCTAGAATGCCTTGTCTGATTGGCTTCAAACTTTCGCCATTTATTGGATTTATTAAAGAACTCACCTTGAGCTAGGTAAATTTCAATTTGCCAATTTTATTAAAGCAAATTATTTCCCATGAATATCTTTTCTGATAAGCTTCAAACCTAATACATAATACGAAATATGTTTGCATTAATTCTGACCTGTGTTGGCGTCAATTTGACATTTTACCAAACTGCTTTTCCAGAAATATTAAAATGAAATATTTTTTCTTTCAGCGTTGTAAAGAACTTTAAAGGGAATACAGAATTAAAAATCAAACCATAAAAAAGGAACCAAAAAAAGGCAGATTTATGTCATTTTAAGTTTAATGAAGCGAGACTTTCATACTTTTCGGAACATTTTCAGTGACTTTTCGTTTGCCTTTTCACGAATTTTATTTTATTTCTCGAGAACGCTTTAGTCGATAGACTTCAAAATTTCAACGCGTTTATAATGTATCTTGAGCAAGATTCATGAGATTTTTTTGGATGCGTGGGTCGCCTATGCACAATGTTATTTAGGCAATTCTCCTTTACATTAATGAATTTAAAATACTTCCCATTGCACAGGGGTTTTATGACCCTATGGGTTTAGCGATTTCTTTCGATTAAAATTAAATAATTCTGAACGTCATCAGTCTTTAATAGCTGATACATATTTTGAAATAGATGGAACGTTTCAAGGTTTAAGGCTGTGTAGCTACAAATTATGTTGAATTCTCTGCAATAACCGGAAAAGGCGTCTTCTAGTCAGTTTTAAACTCACATTCTTGTTGTGTTTTCCTGAAGGCAAACAATCCCTTGATGGAAGGTTCTTATGATGATGTTACTTTATTACGTTTCCATTTGCCAATTTAGTAATCAAATGGGTATCAATTAAATAATTTTAGAATGTCTCTTCTGATCGAAATGAATTACATTGAGTTTATTTGTTGATCCTAGTTTATCCTGGTAATTCTAGAATAAATCGACATAATGTTCTTCTATGTGTCTATAATATATATGTGCCATCAAAACCATTCTTAAACATTTGTATGCAATGTAGACTAAATTTATATAAAACTTTCTTAAAACCTAGTCATTCTTACCTAGAAAAAGTTTGCATTAATTCTAGTTTGCGTTCTTCCCAGTTCGCTGTTTTAGAAAATTAAATACTGTTTTTCATTCTATAATTTCTGAGTGTCGTATTTGTTTAGGTTCAAGCCTACCATGTTCATAATGTGATAATACTACGTCTGATCGGCTTCAAACTTAATGATCTCGTGTATTTTAACATATTGATCTCTTTGATCTCTTTGAAAAGTCTGAATTGAAATAAAAAAAAAATTACTGAAGAAATCTCGATATTAGTTTCCATATGATGACTTATGAATTAATACTTAACTACATTATCCACTTATGCCACATTTTGAACTATTCCAACGCGTGTATTGAGGAACAAGAGACTGGAATTATGGCACTGAGGATACCTACAACAAACTGCACAGCGTCCGATGCCAATAGCACTGATTACACTGCCAAATTGAGTTTCTTGAAGAAAGACGTTTCTCAATGAAGTAAAACGGATCATGTACCGGAATATAGTCGTGCGAAAGTTTTTATATTAATGATTACTGCATCGAGGAGAGGCTGGAGGCAGTGGATATATCATGTTTGAAATTATTGTGGTATGAATATCAAGCAGAGAAAAAAAACATGCAGTGAATTAAGATGTGGTGTACAAAAAGAGTAATTCAGAAGGCGGTGGCGAGGATGTTGGAATAGTTAGATATTTATGAGAGCAGAATAGATTGACGTTAGCTGAAGGATGATTGTAGGCGTTAAAGACTTAACAGGTAGGGAGTTGTTGGAAGGGAGTGAGGGAGGTTATGTGCTGTAGGGTTTTGAGCATCCTGTAAGCGTGAGTTAGATCAAAATGAGTATTTGGGGAATTTATCGAGCAGTTGAAATATTTGAGAAAGGTAACATATTTGAAGGGACTCGGAAAATAATGTGTAGCAAATAAGACAATGAAGTTACTCACTAAATTTTTACACATTAAAAAAACAAGTCTGATTCTGTTTTTTTTAATGTAAGAGTAACAATTATACAAATACAAAATGAAAGTTTACTTTCAATGGTGAATAGATTAAACGCTGCTTTATTGATACCCTTGTTCTCGTTAGGATTTAAATCCCCATTTAACCAACCATCTTGAGTCATCAATTAGTTTTTCATATATTCTCTTTATTTTTGAACGTGTGGTAATGACATTAAGACACTCAATTTTCTTTTATCGTGGGTTCACTTCGCATTCTGGAGTTACTGGCTGTTAAAACTTTCAATTGTTTGAGGACCTCCATTATCACCTGTGCTTCTTGCAGTTTTTATGAAGTCGTTAACCCCAAGGCTGTGAGACCCTCGGTCTGCTGCTGGAGATGTTTGTTGCTGGGGAGTCATTAGTGTCTGCTGTTTGTGAGTCTGAGATTCTGCTGCTGCTGAGTTCTGACTTTCTGCTGCAAGGGAGTTGTGGGTTTCTGCTGTTGGGAAGTTCTGGGTGTCTTTTGCAGGGAAGTTTTGGGTGTCTCCTGCTGGAGAGTTTTTGGTGTCTTATGCTGGAGAAATCTTGGTGCCTGCTGCTGGGAGTACTGAGTTTCTGCTGCTGGGGAGTTGTTGGTGCCTGCTGCTGGGAAGTTCTTGAGTTTGTTGCTGGTGAGTTTTTGGTGTCTCCTGTTGGGGAATTCTTGGAGTCTACTGCTGGAGAGTCCTGAGTATCTGCTGTTTGGGAGTCTGTGACTCTACTTCTGTGGAGTTCTCAGAGTCTGTTGTTGAAGAGTTCTGGGCGTCTGCTGCTAGGAAGTTCTGGGTGTCTGCTGCAGTGGAGTCCTTTGTGTCTGCTGCTGAGGAGTCTAAGGGTCTGCTGCGGGGATGACCTGGGAGTTTGCTGCTAAACCTTTCCTTTTTGTTTTGAGAAGACATTCAAATTGAAAATTATTTTCTAGTCTCTACCTGATAACTAAGTTATCTAATAAAAGTAGACAGTAACAAACACATTTATATATATTTTTTTTCGGATTAAGGTAATATAAAAAAGAAATCCTATCTGCAATAATACCAAATTGTTATTAAAGGAATTCAGGCTATATCAATCTCTAAACTTACAAGGCTTTATTACATGTCTCTATTTCTTATTTTTCTTTGTTGGCAGTATAAGTTAGTGTGCAGAGCGAGTTTATTCAGTGGCACCATTTACGCTACACTTCTTCGAATATATTCTGAGGAGTATATCTCTTTGATCTGCATGCAGTGAGAGCAGCAGTATAAATGGACCAGAGGGATGTATATCTCACTATGTAAAACTTGTATTTCTATATTTGAAATTTAAGTATCCTTGCCTACACTTGTATAGGTACCGTGCAGAGTTAATGAACCCGAATGACCTATAAGCTTGAAGCCTATTAGAAGAATACACTAACTTGTCCTGTGAGAAAACAATGACATAAGGACAGAACATTACAACATGAACAGTTGATATATTTGACGACATCAACACACACACACACATACACACAGCAACAAGGGGACACAGTTGGAAGTTGAAGACTCAGATGAATCACAGGGATGTTAGGAAGTATTTCTTCAGTACAGAGTGGTCGGAAGTGGAATAGTTTGGGAACGATGTAGTGGAGGCAGGTTCCATACATAACTTTAAGAAGAGGTATGATAAAGTCATGGCGCAGGAGTGACCCAGTAGCGGCCAGTGAAGAGGCGGGGCCAGGAGCTATGACTCGATCCCTGCAACAACAACAGGTGAGTACACACACACAAGGGAGGCCCAGCGACAATACGAAAAAGGGCATAGCAAAAAATTCAAATCTGAACCGAAGCTGTTGTACAGCCACATCAGGAAGAAAACAAAAGTCAAGGACCAGGTAATTAGGCTGAGGAAGGAAGAAGGGAGTTCATTTAAATGACCCCGATGTGAGGAGCTCAACTTGAGATTCAAAGAAGTGTTCAAGGGGAGAAGGGGACCCCGAAAAGGGAGGGGTTTGGGGTACACCATCAACTTTTGGGACACACTACATTCAACGTGGGAAAAAATGAGGCTGCTGAGCTAGCTAAATATCAAAAAACCCCTGTACCCGTTCAAGACCCACACCGTGTACGTTAGGCCTGTATTGGAGTATGCAGCACCAGTTTGGAACCCATCCTAGAAGCACAAAAGGAAACTAGAGAAAGTGAAAGGTTTGAAAAGACTAGCCACGGAGCTAAGGGTCCCCCTTCGAGGAGAGATTGGGAAATTAATTGACCATCGGGAGGAAAAGGGGAAAGGAGGTAACGCTATAAAATACTGATGGAATCGACAAGGTGGACAAAGAAAAAATGTTCCAGAGATGGGACACACAAAAGGGTCACAGTTAAAAGTTGAAGACTCGATGAACACGGGGATGTTGGGATATTTTTTTATCAGAGTTGTCGGGAAGGGAATATGTGGGAAGTGATGTAGGGAGGCAGACCATACATAGCTTTAAGGAGAGGGTGCTAATGGAGCGGGTAGAGGACCGAGAGGGCAAGTGAAGAGGCGGGGCCAGGAGCTGTGACTAAACCCCCTGAAACCACAACTGGGTGAACAAAATTCCCCCACACACAAAATACACAAAAACCTGTTGTAACAATTGCATTGTTTTCATTTTTTTTATTATCAATTTCAGGGAAATCCTTCAATTTTTTTAGCTTTACAAACATTGCTTAATGTTTTTTTGATCATAAAAGTTAGTGTTATAATTAATTCAATCCTGCAAAGATAACAAGATGTATTTGGTTCTGATTGATCAAAAAATTTTTATTGAAACCGTTCCCTGACCTCGAAAGGCGATAAAAATTGGAGTGCGGCGATTTTAAAGCTGTGACATTTAGCGTTGAAAATCTGAAGCTAATCAGAAGAGGCAGTCGTAAGTTATGTTATGGAAAATAATATGCCAAATTATTCAATAAATATGGTAAATTAGGTTTAATTCCCTCTAAGCAAATTTTTAGATTTGCATTAAAAACATCATTTTTAAAGTCAAACTGAAGAGACATTATCTTCTTATCTCAGAGAGACCGAATCATAAGATATAACAGAATATTAAATATTTGGTCAAAGATGGAAGGGGATTCACATCAAAAAACCAAAAAAAGGATTTTAATTTTTTTTTCTTCCAAAACAAGGAATTTGGGAGCACTTCTCAGGTGAGATTGCCCCTTTTATGGTACAAGAAAGGAAATAGTGAGTTAGTAAAAAAAAGTTTTTTTAGGTTTGGATGTTTTATAACATTCAGTTTTTTTAAATTTAAAATTTGGAGCAAACATATGTTTTTGGGCACTTAAGGAAATTTAAGTAGATTTAAATTTGGGGAACCCAAAAAGTAAAAAAGGGGTTTATTTTCATGAAGGGAAATTTCTAGTTATTTCCCGTATTCAATTTGAAAAAAAAACATTATAATATCACAACCAAAATCAAGATAAATTTTCTTTTGACAAAAAAATTAGCAAATTTTTTAAACCAGAGACGAAACATTCTTCAGGGTCTAAAGAAACTTTTTATTCATATCATTTGATGATCGCCTTTTTGACTGATGCCGTTCAGAATTATCTTAAACAAAAAAAAGAGGGAAAAACTCATGCGAGTCAGCATGTTGGTAATGGGGGCATTCATTCATATTTGTCCAAGGAAGGGGGAGAGTAGCCGTTTCTTTGGGTTAAGATTCCTCAATAGCATCAAGACATTCACCGTGAGGAGGCATAATCCCCTTTAATAATATTATTCCCCTTTGTGATTAAAAGTTGGGAAAGGGGGTTTAAAATCCATTAAGAGTTACATTTTTTTTTTTAGGAATACTGAGTGTTGAGATTTTAAAAATCACAGGGAAACCTTTTCTAGAAGATGACCCGGGTTATAAATCGAAGTCGATCGGACGAAGCATTCCAAACTTATAACGAGCCTAAGGGTTAGTGGAATACAAGAAAATTTTTTTTCAATTTACGTTTTAGGGGAATTTACTTATTTTTCTTCACCCGACTGACTCTGACATAAACTAGTACGAAAAGTTAGTATTTATGGGATCATTAAATTTTTTAAATCCAAAAGAAAAATATTATATTTTTTGATTTTTAAAAAAGTCCCAATTTTAAATTTTTATAAATTTTGCAAAATGACACATAAAAGACAAATTCCATGCAAAAATCTAAGACTAAAGATAATCATATATGTTTGCCGACCCAAGAGGCATTCACGAGTTATTACCGATAACTACTGTTTCCCATTGTTTAATTTTAAAGTCTTATTCCTCATAAAATTTGTACTAGCTACTCGTATTCTAAATCTAAATTTTCCAACTTGAACCCATTGCTGGTAGTCCTGTCTTGGTTAGGTATTTTTTACATTGGTTTAGAAAAAACCCGGGAAAACCAGAATATTTATTTGCATTTGGTCCTGGGACCCATACAGAGGGTTGACGTTTTATATAGGCGGAGAAGGGGGAGGACCTGGGACCTGAAGAATGCCATGTTGGGATGAGGAGGGGAGATGAGATCATGTGACTCCCGTGTTGCTGGGTTGGTGGTGTTTGCCTGTATATCATATATGCTAATGTTTTAAAAATTTTGTGGTTTCCAGTGTTATGTTCTATTGGTCGGAGGTGATTAGGAGGCCGACACCGTCGGCGTCAAAGGGCTTGTTCGGTAAGAACGAGTTGTGCCTCATCCCAGTTCATCAGATGCCTCGTGGGGGTTTGGGGGGAAAGGGTACCTTAAGTCCCGGAACAAAGTCTAAGGGCGATACTTTATGGGGTTCAAAAATTTCCCTCTACTCTTTGGGGCCAATAAGATAAAGGCAGCAGCACAATTTAAAAAGGGGTTAATTATACCCTTAAAATTTTTCCCAAAAAAAAAAAAAAAAAATTTAAAATATTTTTGAGCTT